>CAIGRB010018288.1:10604-48224 GCA_903798255.1 Fraxinus quadrangulata | reverse complement strand
ACAATTTTATTTGAATATAACATTAACTATTTTTCAATTTGAAGTCAAATTACAAAACTACTAAAACTAAAAATCAATGAAGAAAAGATTTGAAGTAGGAGGATATCAACGACGAATTTTATCAATTTGTTCTCACGTCCTTTGAACCCCAAAAAATGGACAAATTTGTTTTCTACGTCGAGCAAATTTGGCAATTCTTTTAATGTGTTGCATCTCCCGACCAACAGTTCAAATGCTGGCAGGCACGTAGGCGAAGGGTCATAATTATTCTTATTTGAAAAAATATAAAAAATAAAAAGAGCAGCTGTCACAACATCTAAATTTTAGAAATTTTATCTTCGAAAATATTTTTAAGAATCAGTTTGAAATGCTTACATGCAATCATTGTATCTTAAATGAATGACGAAATGAATGCTGAACAAGTTTTTGCCAATAATTAATACTCTTAATTTTTCATAAAAAGTATAACTGGATTGAATTTTTTTAACTTATTACCTGTTATATCGTTTCAACTTTATTGGATATCCATAAGGAACACAATGTCACAAAGTGAATTTTGCATTATATATAACATTATTGGATATCCATAAGGAACACAATGTCACTTCATTAGCAATTCAACCCTCTTTTCGTCTACAATCTGATCATCTGCCAAATAATATTTCTCTTAGTTCTTCCTAAAAAAGCACCAAATAGTTCTAAAATAAAACATTATAAAGCACCAGCGAAGCCCTATGCATTCTGAACCTCATTTTCCCTTCAATGATCTATTGAAATTGTTTTTCATTCACATACAAGTGTGTGTGGATGTGTATAAAACTTTTCAAACGGTCTCTCTTACATAATAAATTGATAATAAAATATTAAATGCATGTTTCTTTTATAATCGACAATATTTTCACCTTCTTTTGTTTGTCATTGATGATAAAAATGTAAGTCCATAGGATTATTGTACTAATCAATCACAAGATGAGGCAAAAACTAATCTCTATGGGGGGAGGGGAGGCATATCAACTCAAAGGGCCAATTACATCTGTTTCTATATTAAAATTGTGGTTAAAATATCTATATATAAAAATATTCAAAGTTATTTAAAAACTCATATTTAATTTCAAAGGACAAGAAAAAGTGTTAAATTAAACCATATTTTTATTGTAAACAAGAGGAATAGGAAATAAGTCAAAAAGAAAAGAAGTTCAATTAATGTACACAGATGGAGTAACTCCCCATATATAATAGCTTGATTTACAAGTCTAATTCTTGATTTATAATACAATACAGAAAGTGATGATTCTTGAATTACCTAATTTTACCTTGCTCTCAGTAAGGTGGTCTAGGATGTGCCCAAGCATATGCATCTTGATTCAACTGTACACCATTTGGCAATAAATTTGATATCAAATTGTAATTCATTGACAGTGAAGAAGGCTCAGGAATCCCGTGTTCCGTTTGGCCTCCACTGGTTCTGATTCCTGGTGGTGAATTCACTGTCCCTCCGACCGAGGCCCCGGCCTTGTCCTCTTCTTCAAGAGGCAATCTTTCATAAGTTGCATTAGTAAATGTACCGGCAATGACCATAACAGGCCCTGCTGCCATAAGTGGCCCAACAACACACCCCCCTACCACCTGCCCTTGACCACCAGCTAAGTACACCTTCAACCCGGTGGCTCCTTGCAGCACTGGGCCGGGGAGGAAAGCCCCGGTTAGGGATAGAATTTCAAACCTGCCAGGGAGAGACACTGCGGCGCCAGGCTCTGCCGGCTGTTTGATGGTGACATTGGCCACTGATCCACTTCCACTCAACACACACACGCCTCGTTGACGCCTTCTGGCGAATTGGGCTATGCTATCTACCACATCTGAGCCACCAGAGACCTCCATGACGTGGCTGCGCAGAGTGTTAGGGTTATCTCGAGTGACAAATATTGGTGGTTTTGGCTTGTTCTTAGATCCAGCCGGCCGGCCTCGAGGTCTACGAGTACCAACCTCTACAGCTCCCTCTTTAGGCTCGTCTCCCGTGTCTTTCTCTTCTTCTTCTTCTTCATCGCCTCTGCTGCTGCTTCCTCCACTTCTTTCATTGATGAATAGTTCTCTTTCACTTTTTCTCGTCAGAGACCCCGGTTCTAACCCCTGCAACCCCACCTGTCCCGTCCACCACGGATTAGCCATGGGTGAAATTTTGATCAATTCAGCTGGAAATTAATGAAGAAACACAAATCTTGATAATTGTGACCTTTGTCTCCTTTAGTTTTCTTGATTCACTGCAAACAAAATTCAAACCCTAACCTCAGTCTTTTTCGGATTTAAGCCATGAAATTCACTGTAGTCTAAGATCTATATACTTCTTCGATTAAAGATCAAAATATAGATGAATTTATACCGTAGATCGAAAAAATTTCATAGATTCACCTTTTTCAAGTTTGAATCTCTTGAAGACAATTTATCGCCCCTGATAAGAAGTTTCAGAACCTAGCAAAAAGAATCGTAACGACTTGGAAAGGCCACCCGATGGAAAGTCAAAGGATCGATCAGTAGCCCCAGCCTCCCGGACTGAATATTATAAATCCTTTTACTCCAGAGAGATCTAGAGAGAGATTGCAGCATAGAGAAATCCAAGAAGTACAAGGCAAATTGAACCCAATAAACAGAATCTGGTAAGAAACACAAAGGATAAGGGAATAGAGAAGGCAAAGGTTGAACATCTATTACCAGTAAAAGTTACTAAAGAATATGTTCCTATGTTTTGATATACTCATCATGCACCGAAGTGAATTGGAATATTTTTCTGTTCTCTATACTACGGTACTCACTATCTCTCTCGATCTTTCTTGGTATCTTTCTCTCTCTCTCTCTCTCTCTCTCCATAGGAATTAGGGTTTGGAGTGGTGGGACAGCGTGCTAATGGGCAGGTGGAGAGGACGTCATTGTCTCGTGTTCCGACATATTGAACGGAGGGCGGACCTCTATTGGAAGTTATTATGACCTGTTTGGTTTATATTAATATTAAATTAAAATTTCAAATCAAAATCAATAATTAATTATAAACGGATATTCGTGACTGTCAAACTACACATTTCATCGACTCTTATCTAAATCTACTAAAAATTAATTTTAACCTCTACGAAACAATGACGAATAACATGTTTCGTCTTTGTAAGTATCTTAAGTTGATGATTATGGATTAAGATCAATTTAGCACTAATCATCACAAGATTGAATTTTTCAAAATTACTCTAATTAAAATTAAAGAGAATTCAAAATTTAAAATTTAATTAATTAATAATGCACCTTCACATGAAATGATACAATTCATGACTCTAATAAGTTGAATAATAACAATTAATTATAAGTTAACTACGGTTGACAAACACAAGTTGAGTCAATGACTTTGGATTAATTTTTGTTTTCTTATATACATACTTCTGAACTCACCCTTAACTACGGTTAATAGCCCTGTCCCATTATTCAAAATTTCATTAAAAAGTTACATGAAACAGATTTTCAGAAGCACCAAAAATTAATGGCTTAATTACAAAGAGAATGAATCTTAAACAAAATGCCTTATGATGTAAACAATTTTTTGCACTTTTTTAGCAGGTTATGATGAAATGAACCAAAGTAGAGCAGCCAAAAGCTTGAATGAATAAATAAATAATTACATTTCTTGATCACGAAAACTTGAGCAATTTAGAGAATTATCTAGAAATGCTTCAGAATATGTAAGCACTGATTGAACTTCCATGTATATAATACACAACCATACAGAGTCCCGTTTGGTTATGATTTTCAGAAATTGTGTGCGCACGCTTTTTTATTTTTATTATTTTAATTTTTTTAGGGAAATGCGAGGTTTAAAAGTAATAAAAAAATTATTCATATGTAAAATTATATTATTGAAATAAAGTATGGTTAAAAAAGGATGCCTTGCAAAATGAAACAAGCCTTGACAATTTTATTTGAATATAACATGAACTATTTTTCAATTTGAAGTCAAATTACAAAACTTTCAAAACTACAAAAACTAAAAATCAGTGAAGAAAAGATTTGAAGTAGGAGGATATCAACGACGAATATTATCAATTTGTTCTCACATCCTTTGAGACCCCAAAAAATGAACAAATTTCTTTTCTACATCAAGCAACTTTGGCTAGTCTTTTAACGTGTTGTATCTCCCGACCAACACTTCAAATGCTGGCAGGCAAGCAGGCGAAGGGTCATAATTATTCTTATTTGAAAAAATAAAAAAAATAATAAAAAGAGCAGCTGTCACGACATCTAAATTTAAGAAATTTTATCTTCGAAAATATTTTTAAGAATCAGTTTGAAAATGGGAGATTAGTTAAGACAATAGCAAATTGTGCTTGAACTATTATTTATTTATACGTCCCTCTAGGCCTAAGTTTGACATGGGTCTTCTAGAAGGGTATTTCGTAATTGTAGTAGTTTTTCTAAGGATATGACTTCGCTATTATGCTTTCGGGACCGAGTTGGCTGCTCCTATTATGCAATTGATTATGCTTGAACCAATACTTAGAAATTGTGGAACTTGGGGGGCCACTCTACGTTCCATGACATCGAAATCCATATGGGAGCTTGGTTGCACAGAATCTAGAGGGCAACTGGATGGCAAATTGTTTGACGTGTGATTGAGTATTCCACTTCTTTTATTTCCAACTGTATTGTTCATGAAAATATATTTCGAATAAAAACTACCACAAGTGTACAATTCGTAACAAGTAATAAAGTGGAGTTTAGAGTTCCAAATTCCACGGGGATTGATTTAGTTCAATTTTACTATTTTGACTTTAACCGAAATAAGAAAATAGCACGTTTATGTAGTAAATGAAATTATGACTAAACTAATTTACGAATGTGATTATGAATAAACTAATTGAACTAGAATGCAAAACAATGATTGAAAACGAGTTGTTAAATTTAATGAATGAAATGTGCACTATGATCATGAATCCCCATACAATGATCTCTTCTAATTCCAATTCTACAAATTAACAACACGGTTAAAGTTTTGAAAAATCAATGTTCATATTCTATCCAACAATCTCTCTTGAGTAATGTTGTAACTACTCTAATATACGACCCGACAATATCCCTATGACGAATGCAAATATACAAGAATGCATGGATTTTTTTGTACACTTAGAGATTCAAGTAAGGCATAACGGTATATCTCTATTCCCCATCGGACCCCACGATAATTTATACCTTGTCGAGTATATTTTCCTTCTCTCGAATGCATGAATTATGTCATCAGATTCACACAATTATATGCGCACATAATTGTGAAGAAAAATAATTGTATATAAATCATTAAAATTCAAACGTGTTTTAATGTCAAAAATGTAAAACTAGGAATTGAAAAATTACATCACATGGTTCATCGTTATCCTAATACAGAAATATCTAGCATAACATGGAGAAAATAATAAAACGTATTGAAGAAACGACATTACCGAGTTAATATTTTGCTTGAAATCCCGTCAATCTTTTGTTTATCTTCGTATTTTTGGCTTAAGATTTCCTTCAATATGTGTTCTAGGATTTCTCTCTCAGTTGGAATGTCTCCTCTTCGTATTTGATGGCTCTAAGCATTTATATTCATCATAAGATTCGTTTCTTAAAGTGTTTGAACGAAATAAAGAAACCAGAAAATTCGCCTCGAAAAAGTAACAATGTGACCGCATGGTTATGAGCCATGCGACTGCACAATTCATCCAAGTTAGGTCTTAGCATTCCCTGCAAGGTCTTGTGCGACTGCATGGAGGGTTCTACCATGCGGCCGCATGGTAGAGAGAAACTTCCACTTGTGTCAATTTAGTTCCACATGGCACCAGGTTTTAAACCTTTGCAGGTTTATTCACTCGAGTTATATGGGCTCGAGAATATGTTTATTTATTTATTTTATTCACACGTAGACTAGTGCTATGCCCTTATCTTTTAGACATTCAGCCTTTAAAACACCCTCCAAATTTAAGACTTTCACCTCATCTTCATTTCATTGGTTTAAGATAATTCACACAAGAGAATTACATGCACGGAACTCATACTCATCTCAATTTTTCTTTGCAACAGCTCAACCACCTCCAAACTATTCTAAAAATGGACCATGGTTTAGCACAAAAGAGATTATTTAGGTTTATTTACTATGTTCAACTCTATTCTATTTAATGAACCAAATCATCAACTCAATGTGTAAAACGTGAGTGTCGTGGGCGAATTATGTCAAGTTTCACATAAAAAAGTATTGGTCAATCTAATTATGCACCATATCTACAGTTCCTAGTACATCTATTCTAATATCCACATCATCGCCGGCAAGGCTATCAAACCCACACAAGCAAACAAAAATCTAATCTAATGCTGAAAATTAAACAAATAAAAATTGAAAGTAACTACATGAAAACTGCATAAAACAAAATTCAATTTTTTTTTATTTCACTCGACAATCACACATGAAGCAATAAATTAAACATAGCTATTGATGAAATATAAATGGTGCAACAGAAAATTATGCCACCCCCTCAAACTTAAACGTAACATTGTCGTTGATGTTGAAATACAGTAGAAGTTAAACTTAAACATGCATAATTGAAGGACAATAATAAATTAAAAGCACAAAAATGGGTAACTGATATTCCCGTGATCAATATGGAGGTGGTGGTAGAACATTTGGACCCGAAGTGTCGGCTCCAGGTGATGGAGGTAATCGTACCAAAATCTATTACATCATCTCGGATTGCTGAGATAGCTCGGCTTGAAGACCTCGAATGACAATAGTCTACTCTCTAACTTCAGTCACAATGCTGCCCAACTGATCCCATATCTCATTTGCCCACAACTGAATCGCGTCCACCTGACTTACATACATGCTCAACCGCCTATTCATCATCTTTATTTCCCTCCGAGCTGTTAGGGACTCTCTACTAGCATTAGAGGTGAAGTGTCTAAATCTCTACAAGTCATTTTGCATCGTCTGCATATCCCAAAGGCCTACTGCAGACTCTGAATGTCCCGACTGAAGTCGGTCATGGTAGCAAACATCTGTCTTAACAGATGTATGGCGACGTCTTGCGGTGGTGGCAGTGCCTGAGGTAACTCAATATCTGCAGCCGCATGTCCTTGTATTGTTGCTCCATTGCTAGCTTCTCTCTATGATTCACCTTGCCTCTATCATGCCCCTCTAATGTGCTGTGCTCGATGAATATGCTAGTTTCTCAGGAAGTTCCCCTGATGGGATAATGACGCTTGAGATCTTGTAGATACTGCTAATCAAACTCAGGAATATCAAAGAGCTGCACCGGTCCTCCCAAACTCTCAGTGCGTGGATCTGTTCATAGATGAAAGTGGCTAGATCAATCTTTTGTCCCCTAACCAGATGATAGAGAAAATCGGCTTTAGGATTCAAAAATGTGGTGCGGTGTGAAGTTGGCTCGATGTTGTGGCAGATGAAGAGCCATAAGATAGTAATAGATGACGTAAGCTTAATTTGATGCCATTCAGTAGTTAGTAGTGGCCATGCATTCTCACTCCCAAGCAATACTTCAGCCACTTCATTCCAATGGAAGTCAACCGGGATTGGAACCACATTGTCCCAAGACATCTGGTAATAATCATCGATGACCTCGGGTGAAAACATAATCTATTTGTCTTTCACCCATGTCTAGTGCTGATGCTTAAATCTGGGTGTGTCAATCTCACTGTTAAAGTTGACATAGAATTCCCGGACTAGACTTTCATAAACAGGGTACGATCTCTTTATCAATTTTTCCCAGCCACAGTTATGAACCAAAACGATTAATTCAAAAACCGCAAAGTCATTAAGTTTAGCCTCACTGTTAAGAAATCACCTCACACTCCCTTCAGGTGTCTATGTGAGGCTGTGCCCAAGTAGAACCAACATTTTCCTTTCCCTTGGAAGTGCATTTAGGAGCATTCTGCAACACAAAGAAAATGGAAACATGTAATTCATATGTGATGCAAAAATGAACGTGAAAGTGCTTGAAGATAACACAAGAAAAGGATCGCCAAATCCTTAAATGTATGACAAAGTAAGCATGCCCTGCGTAGTCAAATGTGTTATATAATCGACCAAACAAAGTATAAATGATGCAACAATGCCATGCTCGACAAAATATATCATGAAGGATGGATATTATACAAAAATTGTCAAAATGTAGCTCAAAAAACCCATATCATTGCAAAAAGAGGAAGATCGTTGCATGTAAAACCATGTTCGACTAAGCAAATTCGCCTCCGGACATCGTCGAGAAAAAATGAAAATGTCTCGAACAACCTCTGGGCATATGAAAGAGGGTATATTTTTCTAAAACATATTCAAAATTGAGATCAAATGGACATCATAAGAGTTAGAAAATCGAGGGACGAAGTGAGGGACGTGAGGTGTTGTATGCCTAGCCATGGTATGCCTATGTGTCTTTCAATTTGATTTTGGTTTGTGCAAAGATATTTGGCAAGGAACATTAACACAAAAAGAAATCTAAAATGTCTGTCAACGATGTCAAATTTGAAATGAATCCGAATTCCACACAAATTGTAACTTATGCATTTCATTGAACACATTGGAAGCTAGGTATTGGTTTCAAGGATTTCTCAATTCTTTCGTCATATCCCAAGCCAAAATTCTTTCCAATATTACTCAATAACAAATGAACCATCATCTACCTAATATCCATCTCCTCAATTAAGTATTCAAATAAGACCAATGAAAAGAAATAATTTAAAACTTAGGGCAAAGAATTTGGGGCATACCTTTTAATCTTGATGGATAATAGTGAAAACAAGAGGAGAAGTTTGGGGGATTTGTGTTTTGTAGGTCGTGTGTGTAAGTTTGTGAGTGGAAGAGTGGTGTTTAAAAGAAAACGGGGAAAAAAATACTCAATGCGGCCGCATAGAGTAAATTCTTGCAGTTGCATAGAATAAAGTATCAAAGCCAATTTTTGCCCTGATCAATACCGTGCGACCGCAAGCCTGATAGTGCTGTGTGCTCGCATAGACTACCAGGTTTGCAGAATTTGCCAGTTTTATGAGAAATTTTCTTTAGGACCATCGACGGCCCCCATTGCCTTGATTTACGTGCTAATCAAGTTTAAATGAATGCAGTGAGTAATGGCAATGGGAATAAACTTTAAAATATACTCGACTCCGTGAAAATTCGTTTTTGGTTTATTCTTACTAAAAACTCAATTTCAACCCTAAATACAACATGGCATTCCAAAGCCTCCATTACTTGCCAAAACACATTTTTAAATCCTTGGGTGTGCGTGTATGCTATGAACTTGATTCCAAAAACATTTCCAAACTTGAAAACACATGTTGATTCTGAAAAGCACAATTTTAATCGTTTTGCCTCGAAATGCATGAATTTTGCACCGAATCAATGAAATATCATTTCAACACCCCTAAACTCATTCACAACACATTTAAAACCAACTGCGGCCATGCATAGACTCTTAGTGATTTCTAGGGAAGATGAACACCTAATATGCCTAAAATTTCCTACTCTAATGCATAAAGTGAATAAATAAAAGGGAAGAATATATTGGGTTGCCTCCCAATCAACCCCGTATGAAACTACATTTGTAATAGTGTATGGACCCGACCACCTTGACCTCAATTTTGCAGGAAAAAGCTTATGTCTATAATTATACAACAACACTTTCTACCCCACTTCAAACTCTCACCTCTGAATATGCATGTCGTGCCACCTCTTGGTACGCTCTTTATAGAGTTTTGCATTTTCATATGCTTCCACCCGAAATTCATCCATTTCATTTAGTTGAAACAACCACTTTTCACATGTTGTCTTCAAATCAAAGTTTAAATTCTTGCATCCCTAGTATGCTCTGTGCTCCAACTCAACTGGCAAATGACATGCTTTCCCAAAAATCAGTCGGTATGGAGACATGCCTATAGGTATTTTGAACGTTGTCCTGTAAGCCCATAGTGCGTCATCAAGCTTCTTTGACCAATCTTTCCTCGAAGAGCTGACTGTTACCTCTAGTATCATTTTCAACTCCATGTTAGAGATTTCAACTTGGGCCACTGGTTTGAGGATAAGATGGAGTTGCTACACGATATCAGACGTCATATTTAGACAACAATGACTCAAAATGATGATTGCAAAAGTGCTTGCCCCCGTCATCTGATCAGCCCCTCGACGAAAGAGAATAGGATCTTCCCAAAAGTAATACTTCAACTCAGAGAAAAATTTCTTCCTTTGATGACTTGAGTAATCTAGTAGGGGAATAGATTTGACCAAATAGTTTACAATCTCCGCATACCAAAGTGTAATTTTCACGCTTAATATTTGCTCATCTGGAAAAATCTCGTTAATTTTCACTGACTCGTCTTGAGTTCCCTATTCCAGTCGAGATAAGTGATCGGCCACCACGTTTTCACTGCCCTTTTTATCCTAAATTTTCAAATCAAACTCTTGCAATAGTAGAACCCAACGGATCAATCTCAGCTTGGCATCCTTCTTTATCATCAAATATTTCAATGTTATATGGTCAGTATAGACTATGACCTTTGACCCAACAAGATATGATCAAAATTTATCAAAGGCATAGATTACAGCCAGTAGTTCTTTCTCGGTAGTAGCATAGTTAAGATGTGCATCATTCAACGTTTTCCTCGCATAGTAGATTACATGAAGCATTTTTCCTACTCACTACCCAACACTGCCCTTACTATGTAGTCATTTTCATCGCACATTAGTTCAAACGGCAGACTTCAATCCAGTGCTATGATGACATGTACTGAAATAAGTTTTTCCTTTAAAATGTTAAAAGCCACTAAGCACTCCTCAGAGAATTCAAAAGGCACATTCTTAACTAGTAAATGGTAGAGAGGCTTCGTAATCTATGCAAAATCTTTGATGAAGCATCGATAGAATCTGGCATGCCCAAGAAAATTGCAGACATCCTTAACTGCTATAGGCGGTGGTAGTTTCTCAATAACTTAAATTTGTGCTTCATCAATCTTGATCCCCTTAGCTGAAATGTGATGATCCAATACTATGCCCTCTTGCACTATAAAATAACATTTCTCCCAATTCAATACCAAGTTTGTCTCCTTACATAGTTGTAAGACCAATCTCAGATGCTCTAAACATTTCATCAAAGGATGAATCGAAAATAGAGAAGTCGTCCATGAAGATCTCTATAAACCTTTCCACCTCGTTCGGGAATATGGCCATTATGCACCGTAGAAAGGTGGCGGGAACATTGCATAGACCGAACGGCATCCTATGGTAGGCAAAGGTTTCTTAAGGACAAGTGAACGTAGTCTTCTCCTGGTCATCTGGTGCTATTAAGATTTGATTATATCCAGAATAACCATCGAGGAAGCAGTAGTGTGAATAAGCCACCGACCTTTCCAACATCTGATCAATGGAAATGAAGTGGGAAGTGATCCTTCCGAGTAGCAGTATTGAGTTTGCGGTAGTCAATGAAAACTCTCCATCTCGTAACCGTCCTGGTGGGTATCAATTCATTCTTTTCGTTCTCAACCACTGTGATGCTCTCTTTTTTGGGCACAACCTGAACCGAACTGACCCAAGCATTGTCTGAGATAGGATAAATGATTCCAGCATCCAAGGGTTTAACTACCTCAGTTCTAACCACTTCCTTCATATTTGTGTTAAGTCTCCACTCCCATCAACGTTCGCTCTAAAGTTTTCCTCCATGAAAACCTTGTACATACAAAGTGAAGGGCTGACCCCTTTTATGTCGGCAATAGACCACTGCTGTCTTATTTTCTCTTAGTACCCTAAGCAATTTCTCTTCATCCATCTTGCTATTTGAGTTCGAAATTATGATCGGGAGGGTAAATGATTTCCCTAAGTAAGCATAACTCAGATGGGGTGGTAGTTGTTTGAGCTCTAACTTTGGTGGTTGCTGAATTGATGGCAGTAGTTTTGGTGGACAGGTTCCCAGCTCCTCAAAATTCCTCTTTCGCACATATGGTGGATTTGTTTCCGAAAATCTTGTATAGACCTCAATCTACGTAGAGTCAGTGTGAATGGACTGAGAATGAATGATGCACGAGCTTCATAAGTATCAAACGGATGTTGTAATTGAAAGGTGTCATGAACTACACTATCAACTACATCGATCTGAAAATAGATGTCTAACTCCGTAGGATATTTCATAGCCTTGAAAACATTGAAAGAAGCATGTTCCTCCCCTAATCTCATAATCAGTTGACCTCGTTGTACATCTATCAGAGCTCTCCCAGTAGTAAAAAATGGTCGACCAAATATGAATGGCACATCATTGTCCTCTTCCATGTCCAGAATGAGGAAATTTGCGGGAAATATGAGCTTTTCAACCTTTACCAAAACATCTTTGATGATTTTGCGTGGATAAGTAAGTGATTGATCGGCTAACTGCAGGGTCACCATGGTTGATTTAGCTACCCCCAATCCAAATTTTCTGAAAATAGAAAGTGGCATTAGTTTAATACTGGCACCCAAATCACATAAAGCTTTATCAAAGTAACAATTTCCAATAGTGCAGGGTGCATCAAAACTTCCTGGATCTTTTAATTTTGGAGGAAGCTTTTTCTGAATTCTTGCACTGCATTCCTCTGTCAACATTACCATTTCATGTTCATCTAACTTATGTTTGTTAGATAAGATGTCCTTTAAAAATTTGGAGTAGCTGGGTATCTGTGTAAGTGCTTCAGCCAACGAGATATTGATGTGAAGCTTCTTGAAGACCTATAGAAATTCCATATATTGCTGATCCATTATGCTTCTTCAATCTCTGGGAAAATGGAATTGCTGGCTTATATAGATTTAGGGGTGTGGTTACTCTAGCATGCGGTATATCTGAAGTCTCTTTTGTAGATGTCTCCCTGGGTTAGTCAATCTGCTCCTCGTGATCTTTATCAGAAGATAATATTGTTTCTTTATTTGCACCGGGTCTCTTCACATGTATTTCAGGTAATTGAACCCTGCTTTTTGTAGTAATGGCTTGGATATGATCTCTGGGATTCACTTAAGTGTTACTCGACAGTATACCTAGAGCTCTTCCTGTCATAGAAAGTGCTATTTACCCCACATGTGTCTCCATGTTCTTAATTGCAGCCCCCTGATTGTGGAGAGTTGTTTCGATCTTTCTCTTAAATTGATTGTTTGTTTCCATGTATTTATCAGTTTTTTCCATTAATTTTGCAAACATCTCTTCAAACTAGGGTTTATGCTCCTGCTGATACTACCCCTGAGACCTTTTGTGATTTGGATTTTGATTTGAATTTCCTCCCCAAGAGAAATTTGAATGATTTCGCCACTCAAGGTGTCAGAATGTGGGTTATTTTGCTAACGTTGACCCTATCGAGCGTATTCCACTTGCTCTATTCCCTATGAAAGAATTAGGCACTCAACTGTGCTGTGTTCCGCCCCCACATTCTTCACAATTCAACTTTCTTGCTTGTGTTGTACTTGTTGGTTGTGATATACTCTTCACTTTGTGAAATAGGAAATCAATTTTAGCAGATAAAGCTTAGTAGGTATCGACCTCGTAGACTCCAGATGATTTCTTTATACTCATACGTTCAGAGGACCACATAGTTGAAATTCTCTCAAAAAATTCCCAAGCTCCAACAATAGTTCTTGTGATTATGGAACCATTTGACGATGAATCCACCATGTTCCTGAAAGAAGGAAGCAATCATGTATAGAAAAATATGATCTGTGTCTTTCTGTCGAACCCATGTTGAGGACATTTTCTTAACATGTTTTTCAACTTATTACAAGCCTCATCAAATGACTCAGATTCACCCTGACTGAATATTGATATTTCGTGCCTCAATCTTGCTACTTTGGCTGGTGAGAAGAATTTCGTGCAGAATTTGTGAGCCAGATTGTTCCAAGTAGTTATGTTCGCTACAGGAAGTGAATCCAACCATTTGAGAGCCTTATCCTATAGAGTGTGTGGGAACAACTTCAGCCTGATAGCATCTTCTGATATTCCTTAGTACCTAAAGTGTTGACACATATCCAAGAACCAGGATATATGTGTATGCGGATTCTCATTAGCCATCCCGTAGAACTGATACCCATTTTGGAAGAGTTGGATTAAATTAGTTTTCAGCTGGAAGTTTGGCAGTTCGAATGGGGGGTACACAATACTGGATTGACTTTAGACGATGAACGACGACAAGAAATCCCCAAGTAAGGTGTTCTCGTCATCTTCTTCCTGTACATTGGCTGGAATTGGAGGATTCCTTATTGGTTCAATCTGTTGATTAGCCATTAATATTTGTCATTGGTCTTCCTGCTGCGCTCCTCTAGGTTCCCTTTACATGCGATGAAAGGTTCGTTCAATTTTCAAATCAGCTGGAAATAGTTCACCACCAAGTGACATTCGCATGTACGACTTAAAGGAATGGCAACAGTAACACTTAGATCAACCTAAGTAAAAAGACTAAATAAAATAAAATACGTAAAATAAAAATTAAAGATAAGTTCGAATTAGTGTCAAAGTAAATAAATTCAAACTAAAGATAAATCCCCGACAGCGGCTCTAAAACGTTGTTCAGAAAAATATGTAGAATTAAAATCATTGCAAGTGTACGGTTTATTAACAATTCGAATTAGTGTCAAAGTAAATAAAATTAAACTAATATTCAATCCCCGAAAACATGTTCACGAAACGATATTTCGAATAAAAATCATCGCAAGTGTACGGTTCGTAACAAGTAATAAAGTAGAGTTTAGAGTTCCAAATATCATCCCATAAGGATTGATTTAGTTCAATTTTACTATTTTGACCTTAATCGAAATAAGAAAATAGCACGTTTATGTTGTAAATGAAATTATGACTAAACTAATTACGAATGTGATTATGAAATAAACTAATTGAACTAAAATGCAAAACAATGCTTAAAATGAGTTGTTATATTTAATGAATAAAAAGCGCACTAGGATCACGAATCCCCATGCAATGATCTCTTCTAATCTCAATTCTACAAATTGACAACACGGTTGAAGTTTTGAAGAATTAATGTTCCTATTCTATCCAACAATCTCTATCAAGTAATGTTGATCCTATTCTCATATGCGGCCCGACTATATCCCTATGACGAATGCAAATATACAAGAATGCATGAATTTTTGTGAACACTTAGAGATTCACGTAATGTATTACGGTATATCTCTATCCTTTATCGGACTCTACGATAATTTATACATTATCGAACATATTTCCCTTCTCTCTAATGCATGAAATATGCCATCAGGTTCACACAATTATTTGTGCACAAAATTGTGAAGAAAAATCCTCAAGGTGTTCCCGTCATCTTCTTCCTTTACATTGGCTGGAATTGCAGAATTCCTTATTGGTTCAATTTGTTGGTTAGCCATTAATATTTGTCATTGGTCTTCCTGCTGCGCTCCTCTAGGTTCCCTTTACGTGCGATGAAAGGTTCGTTCAATTTTCAAATCAGCTGGAAATAGTTCACCACCAAGTGACATTCGCATGTACGACTTAAAGGAATGGCAACAGTAACACTTATATCAACCTAAGTAGAAAGACTAAATAAAATAAAATACGTAAAATAAAAATTAAAGATAAGTTCGAATTAGTGTCAAAGTAAATAAATTCAAACTAAAGATAAATCCCCGACAGCGGCTCTAAAACGTTGTTCAGAAAAATATGTAGAATTAAAATCATTGCAAGTGTACGGTTTATTAACAATAAGACTTAATAATAAAAAATACGTAAAATAAAAATTACAGATAAGTTCGAATTAGAGTCAAAGAAAATAAAATTAAACTAATATTCAATCCCCGAAAACATGTTCACGAAAAGATATTTTGAATAAAAATAATCGCAAGTGTACGGTTCGTAATAAGTAATAAAGTAGAGTTTAGAGTTCCGAATATCGTCCCATAGGGATTGATTTAGTTCAATTTTACTATTTTGACCTTAATCGAAATAAGAAAATAGCACGTTTATGTTGTAAATGAAATTATGACTAAACTAATTACGAATGTGATTATGAAATAAACTAATTGAACTATAATGCAAAACAATGCTTGAAAACGAGTTGTTAAATTTAATGAATAAAAGGTGCACTAGAATCACGAATCACCATGTAATGATCTCTTCTAATCCCAATTCTACAAATTGACACACGGTTAAAGTTTTGAAGAATTAATGTTTGAAGAATTAATGTTCATATTCTATCCAACAATCTCTCTTGAGTAATGCTGAACATACTCTCATATACAACCCGACTATATCCCTATGATGCATGCAAATATACAAGAATGCATGAATTTTGTGAACACTTAGAGATTCGCATAAAGTATAGCGGTATATCTCTATCTCCTATCGAACCCTACGATAATTGATACATTGTCGAGTATATTTCCTTGCTCTCGAATGCATGAAATATGCCATGAAATTCACACAATTATTTGCGCACATAATTGTGAAGAAAAATAATTGTATATAAATCATTCAAATTCAAACAATGTGTTTTAATGTCAAAAATGTAAAATCAGGAACTAAAAAAATACATCACATGGTTCATTGTTCTCCTAGTACAAAAACATCTAGCCTAACATGGAGAAAATAATAAAACGCACAAATAATTGAAGAAACGACATCACCGATTTAATATTTTGCTTGAAATCCCATCAATCATGTGTTTCTCTTCTTATTTTTGGCTCAAAATCCTTCAATATGTGTTCTAGGGTTTCTCTCTTAGTTGAAATGTCTCTATCTTCGTATTTGATAGCTCCAAGCTTTTATATTCATCCCAAAATTCGATTCCTAAAGTGTTTGAACGGAATAAGAAAACATAAAAATTCACCTTGAAAAAGCAACCATGCGACCACATAGTTATAAGACATGCGACTGCATGGTTCATCTAGGTTAAGCCTTAGCATTCCCTGTAGGGTCTTGTGCGACCGCATGGAGGGTTCTACCATGCGGCCGCATGGTAGAGAGAAACTTCAACTTTTGTCAATTTAGTCCTCGAACATTATTCTCTCTCATTTTGACATCTTTTCTTCATTCTCCTTCTTCTAACATCTCATGTACTAATCAAATTAGTACAGGCCGCATGGTAGAGAGAAACTTCAACTTTTGTCAATTTAGTCCTCGAACATTATTCTCTCTCATTTTGACATTTTTTCTTCATTCTCCTTCTTCTAACATCTCATGTACTAATCAAATTAGTACTTAGTTCATTTACATTCTCGATTCGTGTTTCGGGTCATCTTTCGACTATTTGCACTTTGGTCCCTGATTTTTCGTTCTCTTCCGTTTAGGTCCTTTTCGCGTCTTTTCTCTTGAGTTCCTCCACATTCATCAATATAGTGCTACAAAAACGAAATTATGCCGAATTAAGCCATATTCAAACACTTTTGTCAACAATTAATCATATTTTGTGGTAAAATAAATGTTGAAAAACGCACTTATCAGATATTATATTACTGGTTTCAATTCTTCAATTCCCATTTTTAGGGTAAATGAGATGATAATTTTTTGGAGAATGTATAGTTAAAAAGTAAGAATCTTTTTTTTTTTAAATACGTTTATAATTATTTTATGAGAAAATATTTAGTTGAAAATGAATTTCGAAAAAATGGAGCTCAAACGGGAGCTAAATCTCATTTTAATAGAGAGACTATATAACTTAATGATGATATCATAGATAAACCTTCACATTCAAAATATCACATTAACCTCTATGATTTCTCGTCATGTGTATCATATTTCACCATTTGGCCACTTTTAGTCATATATCATTTAAAGTAAATTGATATGCCTATCCTGGTTAAATTTTCTACAATTAATTGCAATCTAATTTGTTCATTTTAATAATAAGTTAATACTTAAAGATACGTACATATACGGTTATTTGAATGTGCATACTAGTGAAATTTTCAATTTAAAATTTGTTATAGAATTTGGTAATTAATGACATAAATTTTTTAATTAATTATAATATTAAATGTATGCGTACTTTAATTTACCAATAAAATTCATATTTATAAATTATTAAACTGAAACAAGATATAAATATATTTCCTTATACAATTCATGTAAAATTTTACTGAGAGATAGTGTGCTTTAATTCATTAAAAATAAATTATAACCTCAAAATTTATTATTAAAAGATGACGGTGTTATATCATGCTTCCTTTCAGAATGAAATTTATAAATAATTTATAAATTCAATCAAAATTAAACATTGATTTCAATTTATGCATTCATAACAACTACTCATTATTATTCACATATTTTGCGAAACCCGCTACTACCATTTATTTTATTATTCATTTTTTTTATAAATCATTTATGAATTAGCCAAACGGAAGCATAATAGACTGTTAATAATCCCTATAGTATTTAAAAAGAATTCATAATGTCCGTATTGTTCATTTAATATTTAATTCTACTTATACGTAACTAATTTTTCTAGTTAATACTATAAGTCTACAACATTTTGAAAGGCTTGAAATCCCGACTACAGTTCTCCCTTTAAATTATATTACGTAGTTCTATATATAAAGTGTTAATTTATATTCGCATAGAATTAACTACAACTAATTGTAAAACAATTATTTATAAGTACTTTATAATTGTTACGATATAAAATTACTTGCTAAGGAAATTTTGAGGAAATTAACTATAATTAATTGTAGAATTCATAAGAACATTTAACCTCATTTTAGATGATATATGATTCAAAAATTCGCAGGGTAATTATGACAAACATTTATAAATAAGAAATGTTAGTATGAACTTTTAAACATGACAGTGTATCTTTAATATTTTCATAAAATTCAGAAGATATCTTTTATTAATTTCATTAATGTTTGGAAATGTGTGATACGAAGGTACCAAAATAATTGAAATGTCGTGGCTCATCCACTCATTCTTGTGACAACTCTATGCAAAAAGAAAAATTATGCTTGAGGTACCCAAATATAAAACACGTGTGATTTACAAGATTAATAATATTCAATAAACACCCATTTAGGTAACAATTGCATAGCGTTAAATAATAAATTCACTTAAGAATAATGTTATCTAACATCAGTTTATGTAGCTACACTTTATTGATTCAATTAAATTAATCATGTGACTTTACATTTAAATTTATCATTTAATAACATGTAATTGTCACATAAACTGGTGATGAACACCGGTGATGATGAATAATATTACTTTTCAAATAAAAACAATGTCATGTGATTCATTCAATTGAACCTATCAACTGTGACCACCTAACTAGTACTAAATAGTATTATTCTTTATAAAATGCAAACAACACAAGAATAGGACAAATAATATGTTGCACATAGCCACGAATTAAGGAAAAGACTATCAAATGATTTGTCCTGAGTCAACGTGGGACACATTCCAATGTCATCGAGAACAAAACGTGCGTTTAAACCCAAAAATTTCAAAGACACCAATCCAGCTTTTCCTTGCTTCAATGTTTGCCTGCTTATCCATATACAATACACACATAATTGATGAAAATAGATAAAACCTAATACTACTGCATTCAACACAACAAATTTAATTTTTAAACCTGACAATGAATATGATCGATCTAAATCCTCCATCAAACCTCATGAAAATCAAGGTCAATCATGCTACACAAACAGGGTCAACGACAAGTTAAAAAACAGGGGGACATGTGGCGTAGCATCATTGGTCAATTTGGGAAAAAAAAAAAAAAANACATATTCTCCATCACATCAAAAAAAAAAAAAAAAAACATTCTTGGCCCCAAAAATGTCCACCAAACAAGGGCTAAAAATAAGCAAACAACAAGAAGAAAAACTTAACCCCATAATCCCATCTTGTCTGATAGAATCAGCTAAATATACCTAAGTGTGATGATTTCGTACCAGACCTTCTTGTTGTAAAGGTGCAATCCATATAAGAACTTCATGGGGTGGTAGGATTACCGATGATGTACTAGTCTGGTTGCGTCCTATTTTTTGGCAAGTTTCGACTAGGCAGTGCCTGCAAGTTGGGCAAGAAGAGTGTGAGTTCAGCCATTCATCAATGCAACGAACATGGAACCCATGGTTGCACTTAGGCAAGACTCGAACACGTTCTTCTGTGGCGAAATCTGAGAGGCATATTGCACACTCTGTGTCCAAACCTGGAAGGTTAAGATCACATGTGTAACTTATTATAGGGAATGTTTTGAGGGTCTTTTGCTTTATTCCTGTATTGGTTAGGCGCGCAGACGGGGCGTCATCATAGGATACAAAACTCAAGCGCCTTTTTACACATCTTATGATGGAATTTAATCCAAGTGAGCAAATTAAGGCACACAAGAGGACTGATAAGACAATTCCAACATTTGCCTCGAATGTACTGTCCCTGTATGTTGTATTGGATGGAGAAAATGCTGCTATAGTTGATACTGAAGGTGAACTATAAAGAGGAGCGTGGAGTAACAATCTTCTTGAGTGACAATTTTTCAAGAATTCTTGAATGATTATTGATGAAGGGTTAGCCATTTTCTCCATTTGTTGAGTGTTTTGGATTTTTTCTAGGATATAATTTCTCTCGAGGTGGTTGCACAAGGGGCAATATATAGAGAGAAAAAGTTTAAATTGTGGATCAACTTTTGGATATTAAATGACCGAAAAACTATATTTTCAAACTAATCTTGATCTTGTGCGAATATTCTGTGGGTTTAAAGCCTTCGTAAGTTTTTTAAAATTTGATTTTTCTTTTACTGCATTAGGATCCTCTACTAGGCTTTCCAATCAATAATCATGCTACATAAATAGACTCAATGACAGGGTTAAAAATATGGGGACAAATAGCACAATATCATTTTATAGTTTAAGAAAAAATAAAAATTACCCACACAAGTGCCGTCAACAGCCCTGTTTTTAAACCCTATTTGAGTAGCATTATTCAATCAAGGTAGCATCCGAGCAGAACGTGTGGGGCCCACTTTTAAAATCATGAAATTATTTAGTAAATTGTACACATGGAGAAAAAAATTATATTAGAGAAATAGGCGTTCGACACATGTTATTTTACACAATATAGATATGTCTAACATATTGTATAATTAAAGAGTATCCAAATCCATATCACTCGACAAGACTTTTTCAGTCAATTGTGACATAATGAATTAATTATAGAAGAATGTCTGCACTGTCAAATCGAAAACTCCTGATACAATGGTAAGAAAATCAACTTTCTAATACATTTGATGTGCAGTTCATTCAACAGCTCATGTAGAAGTTCTATATGAAGAATGAATAATGCGATAAAAATTACCTATCACCTATCTTTTGGCCTTCGACTCCTTATCCAGTGTTTTATCTCAAGCGAAATGGATGCCAAACAACAACAGGTATAAAGTTATCCAATGAATAGCAAATCTCCTAGCTTTGCTACCCTACTTCAACCATACAAGAAATACAAGAGGGCCCTGCAAGTAAAAGATTAATCAGAAACTAACAGCACAAATTTGCTCCACGGACTGAATTTTTTTTTTTTTTTTTCTTTCATCCTTTTTGTGTCCTTGTGATTGCAATGTAATTTTTGAGGAGCTTACTGTTTCTATTTCTTCTATCCTGTTCCAACGCTAAAGCATAACATGGCATGACCACAAGAACTCAAAATCAATCTCTAATTTTATCGAAAGTAGTAGTCATCCAAACTTAAAGCAAAGAGTGAACTCAAAATAAATCTCTAATTTAATTGATTTGTCCACGATATATTTGTGTCCATATCAGCAAAATATGTATTGACATATCCATGCCTGCTGTATCATGTACCGTGTCCACATTCGTGTAGAAGCAAATCTTTTACTAAATACCTGGTAAAGGTACCAAGAAATGTATGTGTAGGAAATAGATACTTACCTGAATGTGTAATATAGTACAAAGAAAGCAAGCACAAAATATGACGCAAGTTTGCAAGTTCTCCGGTTTGATTTCTTTTCAAATACCTAATAACACCATAGAAAAGCCTTTGGGAAATAGAAATTAAAACAAAACAACGAGAAATAACAAAAAATGTTAGGATCATCTATTCATTTACCATCTTGAATCGATCCATTGTTCCTGACATAATCCCTCTCGATGCATCCATTTCATTCCCCTAATAGCATATGGATAGAAACATGAGCAAATATTCCACTTAAAAGTTGTTTAGACTTCCCCTACTACAACCAACATACCATTCGATCCAGCATACGGTTATGACTCTCCACCTCCTCATGTATGTCACCTGTCAGCTGCCAAAAGTAATAAATTAGAAAACCTGCACATAAACACAATTTTAAAGATTAAATTTGCATAATTTGTATTTGAATTCAATACCACAAGCATCTTAGATGATAATACAACACACATTTTTGCCTAAGGCCAAAATATACGAAACCACTCCTGATAAAAATTACTCTCTATCTATTTTAACCCTCAAAAACGGTAGGTATAGCAAAACTAGGTGATGCTCTTCTACTATGGCATTGCTGCTACCCAGCATACACTCTCGTGAGAGTTGGTTACAAAAGCTCTCCTCAAAAGGATTTGGCCAAGCTGGCACTTTCCAATCGAAGGCCGACAAATGTAGAGTTTAAAATTGTCACTCATCCCTAAGAACATCACTGATTCAGCATATTAACATGATCAAACTTAAAAACGATGTGTTGACGAAAACAATTAAAGTGATGTTACTGCAGAGGCCTCACTTCCAATTATGAGAAGAAAATGCTCTAGACACCCTAATGCGCCATTAATCTGTGGGTTACCTGTTTCTCAATCTTGGAATGTTAAGTGATATTCAATTTTGAACACTTAACCATAATTCGTGGATGGACAGGCTAACCAAAGACCACAAAAAAAAAAAAAAAATTTAAAAGAATCCTCTTTCTCAGATGCATTTGTGTTCACAGATTCTTTTTCCTACAAGGTTAGTGAAGAAGATGCCTGTGGACCACAGAAAAGCTTGTTCGTTGACAAGAAGAATACTCAGTAAACGTTAAAAACTGATTGGGGATTTAAACTTCATCCCAGTCAAATAAAGTAGTCAACTTTTTTTTTCTCAAAATGCATGTTCAAAATCGAGGTAAGGCCATACATATTTGTCCTCGTCTAGGCACTCTTACAATGACTCAACAGTTTTAGGAGAAGAAGCTCAAGGAAACGAACTTTTTGCATTGAAAAGCATACTACATGCTTTTTTAAGTACTAAACTTCGGAATTGATTTGTCCACATAGAGGTTGAAAATAAGGTATGGTCCTTATTCATACCTTACAAACCCAAACCCAAAACAAAAAGAAAATGACAATTCATGTGTAGGAAAAAAAAAATAGGATCACTGATACTTGTTAATATTAAAATGAAATTGATCAACGAAGCATTTGGAACTTAATGGTTGGAACATTTAACAATACTTGTTTGTTTCCCAGTATGGCAGTAACACTATCAGTGAGATGACACTATTCAAAAGATTTGACCATATGCAAAAACTTTGAAGGCAGCCTCTTTCATTCTCTAGAACTAGGGAAAAACTTGAATATCAGAAATGGAAAATTTTGACCAGATAAAAAAGGTTCTAGCTAACGTCTTGCCAGAGAATAGACAGAATTATGCAGTGCAAAACACAAGGTAACAATGCAAAAAAATTATTAGTCCAGTTGAAATACGAAGTGCTTGCAGACTGAAGAGAAGGATACAATATGATATCCACTGGTTCAAAGAATGCAGCATCAAAAATTTTATAGACATGTTATGAACCAGTCATTGACCTGTCCAAAGCATCGGGTCGCTGTTGGTTGAACCCGTGCATGTTATTGTTACATAACAAAATTTTAATCTAAAAACATTTTTAACTGGGGGAAAAAAAAGTCTTCAAAAATCTTTTAAAAATAATGAAAATAATGAAAACTTAAAGTTAAAAACTATAGTATCAAAAGTAAAGTAACATAGTGATATAAAAATTAAGATGCTCTTGTCTTTCTTTTTTTAATATCAAATGAACGATATAATCTTATTTTTCATCTTCTTTTATGTTGTTTTTATATTTTTTCTAGTCATATCTGTATTATTAAACAATTATGCACGTAAGAATTTCATAAGGTATCCATTGAATTATTCTTAAGAAAATAAATATTACAAGACATTTATTTGACAGTAAATAAACAACACAGCATTGTTTTTCTTTTACAATTTTTCACTTGATCAGTCAAATATTAAATTGGTAAATAATAATGTGAATCAACTTTAAAAATTTATATATTTTTTAAAGTTGAAGATAAGGACATAGTTGTAAAAAAATTGAAAACATATGTTCTATATACGCAGTGAAATGCGTCAATAAATATCAGCTTTGTTAGTGGAAAGAGAACAACATTCACGAATAAGCTCCGTGGTTCAATTCCCCTCCCAACACACATAATAATTTTGGCTACAATGCCAAGATGTCATATTCATCAAAAAAAATAACCAGGTCGCCAGTTCAGGGAAAACCCATCTGAGTTGGACAATTTATGGTCAGTTTTCTTGCGAACCAGTCCAACTTTAGACCCAACCTGGCTTCATAGCCGGATCCCAGGCTGAACCAATCTGGGTTTGAAAACTATGCTTCGAACCATGGAACTCATAACTGAAATTAGTGTTGTATTCCACTGGACAACAAACAGTAGTGTAATATGATAACTAGTATAAATTGCAAAGTTTTCTTTCCTATTAATACTTATATATGAAATTCTTAGAATAAGAATGTAGAGAATCAAGACAAATGACAAAAGAAATTGGAAAATTGTAATAATATAATATTAACTTAAAATAATAATAAGTCAGAAAGAAGAAAATCTTGTAAATATCTTTAGGGGGTGTTTGGTGAGGGATTAAAATTAGATTTTTAGTAGATTATGTTAAAAGTTTTTGAAATGTGTGGTTGAAAAATTGTGGGACCATGAAAGATGTGATTCATATTAATTGTTTGACATTGATTTAGATTAAAATCTGATTTTAATCCGTACCAAAGAAGCTCTTAATTTGACTTTAAATAATAAAAATACTTGAATTTTAACTTTAACTTATATGAACCAGCGACCCACCCAATGATACCTCCTGCAATACCATTCATGGTACATCTTTCATAGACTGCACATAAATGATGGTTGTGAAGGTTTTCTCTTCTTGTATCCTCAGCTGACCAGCAAGAGTCTTTGCCTAACTTGGAAACTGAACACCAGCCAATACTGAATACGCTCTAGTTGTCAACCGCCACCAAAACTTTCCCACTTTCCACACAAGCACTACCAGAGAAACACCCACCGATGACTGTTGTTCTCAGTCTATTGCAAAATCCCTACAGGCCATATCTTCTGAAACGCCTTACAATAAGTATCTACAATGCTTTACATTAACCAACTGTTCGGCGCTGGAGCCACATGAATCAGATGGCATGTGCTCAATGATCCATACCCATATTTCAGTTAGAAAAGCTCGTTGTTCACGACAGTTTGATTAGAGGTTCCCGTATACAAGGTTTTAATATTTAATTCACAGGGCTTGGTCAATAAGGAAGAGTGAATTTGAGTTCATAAACCTGTGTTAAATTTCTCAAACTTTCTTTATCTTGAAGGATTATTTCGTCATTTCCAAATTGAATTGTATGTGCGTGTGTCAACTATTCTGCCCAACAAAGTCACGTATGATAGGAAAACAAAACAAGCTATAGCAGAAATCGGATCTGGTTTAAAGAATTGAAGTGAGTAGAAAATAAATAAAATATATATTATCAGAAAAACACTAACTCTTTTCAAGAAGCTGACTCTATCTTGTAAGTTGTCCATGGCTCCTTCATTGTCATGATCGCTAATACCATGTGAATAAGAGGAAGAAGCCTTAAGACCACCTTCTTCAATGCTATCAAAATTATCTAAAAGAGAGGACCTAGACACTCGATGATCCCTGTGTTCAGAAACCTTTATTATAAGTCATGGGAACTAGAACACATAACTCACAGTTTGCAGCCAAAAAATTAAAAATAAAACCTTTCCATATTTCAAGACAAATGACAAGATTTGATTCCTCCACTTCAGAAGCTAGAAATTAACTCTCATAATTTGGCTTAAATGTTTTGCTCAAATTTGTGCCAAAAACAAGGATGAAATTACTATATGCAGAACAAACACATAAATGCAGCATTAGTATGTGTTAGCATACTCGATGGCAACGGGACGGGACGGGGTGTTTGCCCCGTTTACTACCCCGTTTAATTTTTCTTTTTTTTAAGTTTTTGATAATTTATTTTTATTCCCCCATTCATTAGACTTAGACAAATAATTTTAGTTGCCATTTTCTATTAGAACTAATGAAATTTTCCATTTAAAGTATTGAATTCTAAAAAAAATTTAAACGGGTCGGGGCGGGGCACCTGTTACCCGTCCCCACCCAGGGGCAAAATTCTCATCCCCGCCCCAAATACCCGATTATGCGGGTTATCCCCGCCCCGTTCGAGACGGGGCCCGGCAGGTATCGGGTTTGTCGGGTTTTTTGTCATCTCTACAAATACAATTCACATATCAACATAGCAATGACAACCTCAATATTTAATTAATGAAATTTCACATAATACAAAACAATGATGAAGCTAGACACTTTTTTATCAGTCGGGCTACTTATTTCTTGAGTCGTTATTAATAACCCATGATTACATCATTTGTATAAGAAATCACAGTAACATTCAACTTTTAGTATTACAATGAAATGGATCAAGTACGACAAAAAGAAAAAGGTTCCTCTTCCCATATCCAAGTTATTTAGAGTGATCTATTGTATTTCACTCATTTGCACAAATAATAGACGCATGGAAGAAAAAAAACTCCATAAATTCCAAAAAGCAGTTAGAAGTTGTGAGAAACTTTTAGCATACAATACTCATGAAAAGATGATAAGTTGTAAACATAAATATATTTCAGTTGAACTAAAAAATATATATATTACTAAATTTAGGCTTGGCCAATTTTCACAGATAACTGGAAACATTGGAGAATTCATGTCATCATTTTATGAGAGATTCGCCTTCGTTAAATAAATCTTGAAGCAACTATTCCAAAGATTACTTTCTTTTTCTTTTCTATTGTTTCGTAATTGATCACCTAAGTACCACAATTTTTAACTGAAATGGAGTTTTACAATGTTACTTTGTCGAAAGGTAAGTATGAACCCTGTGCCTTCTGTTTTATGTTTGCTGCAGAGGGGTGAACTTCAGCAATGAACTTTACTCAGCCCTTGAATGAAGTACAAGGAAAAACATATATGTTTCCTTACCATAGCATTATTGATAATCATGTCATCTTTAATACAAGTGTATTAAAGACAAGAACCAAAAAATTCTGTTTTGCAACGTTACTAATGGAGTTATTGTAGAGGATGTGTTGTCACAGAAAGTGATTGTTACAAGGCTGAATTGAAAAGGTTGTAAAGCATAAAACTAGATGTTGAATGGAATGAAGAAGTGCTACACGAATTCTGTGATGGGAAATAAGATTATAGGCTAACAAGTAGAGATAGCATTGATTAATAATAAATAAGGGCAACTTAGGTGGTAGGGACATGCCTTGTATGGATGAAAGATGCTCTCGTTCATTATAATGATACGAATCACAAGAAGGAAGGATGCACCAAAACCAATGTGGCCTATTCCGTTGCTAAAAATCTAGTTGTTTCATGTTTAGGTGGTGTGCATCTATAAGAGGGAAAGAGAAAAAAGTATGCATAGTAACAAATCAAATTGAGAGGTAAAACAAGATTCATGTAGTTGACCGCAAATTTATAAGACTTACTTTGTTGTCGAAAAATAAAATGGCATTTATGTGAACTCTATTGGTTCTTTATAGTCCATCCTTGTAGCATTTGCATTTAAAAAGAAAATGGAAAGAAAACTTATATCACAAGTAAAAAGAAAGTGGGAAGAAGTTCTGATAAGGGAATCAACGAACTGCGGTAATAGTCAATGCAGGAACGAAATAGAAAACTTCGATCATGTTACTGAAATTCCAAGCTATCTCTGCTACAGTGCCACCCAGTCACAAACTAGAACTCTGAAAATTATAACAAGGGTGTGCCAGAAAACCAAATGGCAAAATATAAGTCCTACTCTACTCCCACAAATACACAGGTTCACTGAACTTCTTACAAAAACAGTGTCATAGCAGCTGTTCATCAAAAAAAAAAAAAAATCCATATCCAATCAATCAATTAGTCAGCTCAAACCTGCACGTACTTTAAGTAAAATATACGTAGCCCCAAGTGAAAACCCGTCCACACAGGCACTCGTCTTACCCGGAAAATCTCTGAATAGAGCTCATAAACAAAAAATCTTTAAGAAGACCTCAAACTGAATGGGAGCTAAAGAAACCATATCAAACAAAATGGTCATATATTTTCATGGACCTTTTTGTCATAAGATAGTTTAGATCACTGATTTCCACGAAGAATTTCACAAAAAAGGTCATATATTTTATAAGCAATCATGGGCATCAAATATATAAACAGATGAGTTGATTCTTTCATGGAGGTAGTCTTATAAATTCTTTCTTCTCTAATCTATTTCTAGAGGGAGGAAAATATTCTTTTCTTTAGAGTGCTCAAATAACTAAGCCTAAATCAGACAAGCTACTATGCAATCACAAGGCAAAAACAATTTTGCCAGACGAACTAGTAAAATGATCAGAACTTACCAGAGATATTCGAATATACCTAGTTCAACAGCTATTTCAGTCAAATTAAATCATCCACAATTTGCACAGGTGCAAAAGTGCAAGGTCTTTGGATAAAATTCGTCATCTTTCTTGCAAAACATGGGAAAATAAAATTGATGGGGAAAGAGTAAAAATTTCCACCCATTTATTACATTGCCAATTTGATCGCCAGCCCTAGGCACGATCCAATAACAGCGCCAGGAAAAGATATTCACAAGTTTTTCATATATCATTTTCAAGTATGCTAAATATCTTTCTTATTTCAGAAGTTCGAAAATGTTGAAAAAGGATCTGTCACTTCTCCCCTCATCCATAATTGTCTAGATAACATAACAATGGAACAACCACGGTGTGAACCCCTAAAATGGGTATTCATGTCTACATGATATTCATAAAAATTCCTAACAGAGAAATCACATTATAGCTGGATTTTTGCATCTAACTATCCCTTTTCTTTTCAGCGATCCTTTTCCTTTGATTTTCGCATCTGTAACTTCAATGGATTAATAAATAATCATTTATGCGTACACAGAGAGATCAAAAGCAATCAAAAACACGAAATGCAATCAAAACAGATAAGAAAACATAGAAAATATGAGATGGTATAAGACGTACCTTCGGTAACTCATGAATTGTGGCCAAGATCCAGAGCTTCAAAAAGTGACAAATGGGATTCGTTAAAGTGCTTCTGGAATAAAAAATAAANTGGGATGGCAATAGATGAAAACGATTTAGGTAAACAAATAGGGATATGTGTACGTAATGGTGTCCATAATATACACATGATGATTTTCTATTGGAGGCCGTGTGATGCAGCGGCCCTATTATGATGTCCATTACACATCATTTTCCAAATGATAAAATTGTAGGAAATAATTGCATTTCAATTCTTGGAACAATTGCATTTGTGGGCTCGCAACCCCAGCGTGGAGAGTTCGATTCCTGAAAGACACAATTCTTGAAAGAGGAATATATCTCAAAAGCAAGGTATTATTGAAGACAATGAAGAGAGTTCTCTTGAGACTAGGAGTATAAACAATGTAGCAACCTGAAAGTCAACAAGGACATAACCCGCGATTAACCTCCTCGAGTCGTTGAGAGGCCAGTGGCTAGGGGTTCAGGATTTAGTCTGACGAATGTGGGATACCTGGATAAAAAAAAAAAAAAAAGATTGAAAATTGTAGGGAATGGTAGTTTCTTAATTTGACTGGGGGTGGGCATCGTGCCCATTTTTTATTGGACAGATGAGGAAATTATCTTTGTTATATATGAATTAATTGATTTAAATTAATACCAACTTGTTGACCTTATAATTTATCATATTTAGTCATCGTTTGAACCTCAATTTTTGGGGAAAAAAAATACATTTTTTAAAAGTGTTTTATTGGAGATTGTATGATTAAAAAAATAATAAAAGTTTTCGATTTACATGTAATATTATTTTATAAGAGAATATATGATTGACAATAAATTTTAAAAAAAAAAGAATTTTTATAAAAATGGGGGCCAAACATAGACTTGATTTTTAAGGGGAAAACTGAAGGAAATAATATTTCTTCGGGGATATCATATGTGAAAAATAACCATTATTTATAATTTAATAAAAATGTTTCAAATGGATTGCCAAGAGTTTAGTTTGTTCATACGTAGAAAAATATAAATGTACACATTAATATGTGTGGTCAAGATGATCCATCATAGAGCTTGGGACACTATCGTATGGTCGAAATTTTACATACGATGGTGATAGATGCACGTAGTTTAAGGAAGTTTTCATAAAAATAAAATTAATAAATTTATTTAAAGTAAAAAAAAATGGTGCCAACAACTTCCAGCTAAGGTAAGATTGTGTCATGGCTAGTCCACTCCACCGCGGACAAATATCATTTCGAAAGGGACTAAAATTCGAAATGTTGATGTTTCTAGACAGTGGCTCGGTAGTCGCAAGTCATGTACATGATGTGAGAGTCACTTTCATTTGATTGGAAGCCCCTTACTAGTGAGCCAAATTCTATTAACATCCTTATGTTCTAGGTATGGCCACAGCTTCAAGTTGGGCTTTGAATAGATTTGTGTTGCTCGACGATGGAGATTTAACAAAAAATGTAGAATATGAGTGGGAGTGGAAAGTGAAATAGAATGATGACATCGATTCTTGTTCTAAAGGTCAAGCTCAACGTAGATGCCAATATCAACGTAATTAAACTATGGTTCAAAGTGTCGTCTATATGACACATTTATCCTGTGGAGTTAATTGAAGATGCTAATATGGGACAATGCTTTGAACTTCACAAACCTGAACCCATCTTCGTTATTCTATTAGAAAAAAAACTCTGCTACTTCACCAAAATCGAATTATGCTTTGCAAAGGCATCCATCAGTGAACAATGAATTGCCTTGGTCTAACCCATCTTTCATAGTCTTTATCCAGCCACCCACGATATGACTTTCCTAATGTGTCAAATATTATTGCAAAAGTCAGTGTCGAGATTACAAACTTAGATGCCACATGGACATGTTAGTTTCAATTAAAGGACCCATGGCAAGGATGTGGAGAAACTAAAACAACAAAAGGAGTGTATGCAGGAATTTTCAAACTATTGTTAAAATATTTAATATGATCATAGATTGTTAGGTTTTGAATGTAATTGGCAAGTTTGTGAACAAAAAGAACTATATTTAATATAATGTAAAAGTCAATGAGTAAGTTACAAATATTATAAGTTGAGTTGTATTAAGTCTAGAATTCGAGGATGGAAAAAAGGAAAAACGGCGCCGCAATTTCGGTAGACTGACGCCCTGACTTCGCGCGAGTGGTAGAAACAGAAACATCGTCCCTCATCTGTCGCCATGTCCTCGCTCGAGCGATAATGTCATCCGAAAAATTTTAATTCACGTTTTTAATGCTTTTTATGTGTCTCATTCAATCATAAACATACAGTATAAATACCTGCACACCTTTGAATATTTTTTCCAAGGTTGTACATTGAGAGAACACATAGTACTTCATCAACTTCATCCATAGCTTTCAACCTTCATTGTTCGATTTGTTCTGGCGGTGAAAACATCAAAGCCACTTAATCCAAATATCAAAGTGCTTACTTTCTAAACATCGGTCAGAGTTCCGAAGATCAAGGGGAGGTGACTGGAGTTCCAGCTGTTGTTGGAGAACGCGGAGTTCTTTGTTGATCCACGGAGATAGATGCATTTAGAAAGTTAGGAGTTGGTGCAGGAGCACGCAATCTATGAGTGTTTTGAAAATTGCAGCTGGGAGTTCGTACAGAGGCACACAATTCAGGCAATTCAGGAGGATTGTGGGATTTGCAGTCAGGAGGTCAGAAAGTATTAGTAGTAGTCGTTTTCTAACGGATTGTAAGTTTAAATTCGTTTATAGTAGATTTCTGAATGCAAAGTGCCCGAAATTTTTACCCAATTGGAGTTTCTCTGTGCTCATTCTATGTGTTATTTACTGTTTTCATATAACTGCAGCATTTCAACATAGGAAAATTGAATTAATTTATTAACCATCTAGAGATACTTAAAAGTGACATATTGCTATTTAATTATTAGTTTTTAATTCCGCATAATCGCCTATTCACCACTTCTATGTGTAATTTGGGTCGAACCTCATAATTTCATAGACATCAACATGTTTTCCAACCGCAACAAGCTGTTCAACAAGAATCTTACCTGACTGAAGTAACTCAGAGCATGGCTTACTGCCATGATTGAGGTTTTGAAATTAGCTCTTTAGGTGGTTGATGTGAGACCGTGACGGGAAGGCAAAGTGATTGGCTAGAGATTCCCAAACATGTCGAGCAGTAGTCAAGCTATAACTATGAGAAAGTACAACATCAGCTAAGGTTGCATTAAGCTAGCTTAAGACAAACTATCCTTCTTTATACAGAGGAGAAATACTAGATTGATATCAGCAGTAACTTGTCTTTCAAAAAACGGAATAAATTTCTCGAGGCGTGGTTCTGATCCATCCAAAAAGCCTACGAAGTTGTTACTATGCAACACAAGGAGAAATTGAGACACCTAGTTGAGGTAATTAGAGCCATCTAGTTTGACAAAAACAGGTTGGGCAATATTTGGTGGAGAAAAAGTGACTTCAGCATCAAAGATATAAGAAATTGAAGGCGTAAGCTAAGGGTTCTAATATTGTACCAAATATAAAAATGAAAGGGTTTCCAATGATGCATTGCCATGTATGTAACTTGTTTTTTTGAGAATTTGAGTGAGACCTGAATTCTTTGTTGAAAATAATTGAGAATTTTAATTAAAGTGCACGTTAAGAGGAATTCTATTTGGAATACTATTGTGGAATCTTATTCAAGTTTACTTGGTAAATTCTAGTTGGAGTTCTATTCGGAAGCTCTATTAGGAGTTAGAATTTGTGTTGGACTTGAAGAGATCAAGATAAGGAAATTTTTGGACATTCTATTTAATCTACAACTTTACTTCTACGGCTGGATTGTTCCCTATATATAGTTGACTCTTCTCTACAATTTAGTTGGTTAGGTTCTTACCCCATTATGGATTGTTAACCTCATTATAGGTTGGTTTAATTTATTGGAGGTTTATTTATCCCCATTACTAGTTAGAGAAATTGTAAACATAAATCATTGTAATTCTTTTTCAATATTTTATTGAAATCTCCTTTACTGTGCAAATTATATTCTTCTTGTAAGTTTGTGATCTTTACTTCATATTATGCTTATAATCTCTTATTTTCTCCAACAAAGTGGTATTGGTTGAATCCGGTTTCTTCCGCGTTTCACAAGAAGTTATATGAGATCTTGGAAATGTTTTAGTTTTAGTGCAAAGCGACGGATTACATTGTTTATTTTGTTCAAGAACAATAAATACGACGAATCATCTTTGGACAACATCAATATGAAAATATCATTATTGAAACTTAGCGGACAAATATGATGATCAGTAAGGTTCTTCTAGCTTTAATAAAACACAAAGAACTAGTAACTTATTCTAGCTAATGCTCCACGCACTACAACTTTTAGATTAGGCTACTCACTAGAATTGGATTGTAAGTTGAAGGATCACAATCCATTCTCTTTTAGTACATTTTTTCCCCCACATGTTGAGATTATTCTATGACATACTGCAGTACTCCTATGACAAATGAAACCCAAAAAGTTGATACAACGACACCTCCTTTCTTTGTAATTTTGTTAGCTTTGGTGGTCTGCGAGGTGAATCCCATTACCACCAGTGCCATTTCCAGTGAGAGAGTGGTCGATGCCAGGATCTTGGTGCGTGAAAGTACAATCGTAGAGAATGGCGTTGTTTACTCCCTGAAAATTGCTGTTTATGATTGCAGTTATTGGTGTTGATTGTGTTGCCTTTGCTTTATTGAGTTTGTCCTTATATCTTTTTAGTTCACTTCTATCAATGCTTGACTGCTCATCATCAGTCCCACCTTTAATACTTATGGTCTTGTGGAGACTGTGAGGGTCGCCTGTGGAGTAATGGTTTTTCGGGGTAGGACTTAATTCCATTATAGCTCCTTTGTTTTCACCAGCAAGTGTTATCATGCTCATTCTGAGCTCTTCAGAATAAGAAAGTTTCTTGTTTGAACCTTTATCTTTCTTTAGTTCTCGCTTTTCACTGGATGCAATTCCGTTATCATGAGTATTGGGCATCGCATTTGGATCACCAAAGGTTTCTGGGACCAGCACCAATTTTTGCTCGACTTCAGAAGGTATCATTGTTTCGTGTGCACTTTCTGTCTTTATCTGTGATGGTGGTAGTGTTAAAGGCGATAGAGGGCGAGAGGCAACCTTAGTTTTGGGGGATTGGACTGGTGTTGTCGCCAAAGGTTTGACAATTTTTGGAGATGACGCAGGTGTGGCAGCCTGGCCAGGGACTAATCCATTGCGAGTTGCTGTTGCAATAGGTTTTGGGACTGGAGAAGTTGGCACTGAGGAGGAAGGATCTAGTGTTTGTGTTTTAGGAGATGAAGGTATTGAAGGAGATAATACATTTGTCGTTGGCGATACTTTGGGGGCAGGAGATGTTGGCAACGAATTTGAAGCTTTGACAGTTGGGGATTTCGATGCTGATGGACTAGTGTTTACAAGAGGTGGCGGTGCAAATGGGGACCTCGGTGTAGATGGTACAGGAGCAGGTGGTGCCATCGGAGATTTTGGGGTGGCCGGTGCCGGTGCAGGTGGTGCAACTGGCGATCTTGGCGGAGCTGTAGTTGGTGCAGGTTGTGCGACTGGGGATCTTGGTGGAGCTGCAGCTGATGATGGAGGTGGTGCATCAGTGGAAGGAGGAGATGCATCAGCTGGTGGGGGTGGAGGATTGGGCTCCTGAGGCTGACTAGGGAATGTAGGTTGCACTATAGAAGGCCGTGGAGCCGAAGCAGAAGGAGCAGTCGGCCGTGCAGCTGGGATGGGGGCTGGGGCAGCTTGGCGAGCCATTGGTAAAAGCCATGCCGGACGAGGTTGCACTGCCATTGTACGGTAAAATGTTGGAAAACCACCCCAAAGGATATTTAAAAATGAAAACTATAATTGAATACAAGGATGGAAAGTCGGATTATGCTCTTATATATAGTCTAACAACTACACTAAACAAAAAGGCAACACAAGAAAAGAGAGAGAGAAGATTGTAAGAAAAGTATCAGATTCAACAACAAAATTCAAGCTCACTAAAGTTACTTAAGAATGTCATCACCTCTTGGTTGGTTCATTCATCAAAAAAAGAAAAGTGTTGCATTCAATGTCCCACCAAGGGGTCACTTAACGGTCTCAGAGACTTCACAAAAGTTCCCTTAATCTATCTTCAATCTGCATTATTCCTTTTTGTTAGCACATATTCTCACTTGATTGTCAAATGTTCTGGAAATGCCAACCTCTTCTTTATGTAACATGATTCAATGTGTCAATTGAGGCTACTACTGCTAGGCACATTTTGCACGGTGTATAATCTCTTATTTTCTCTCTATTATGCATAACCTGTGACCCTACTTAGTAAGCACAACAATGAGAATTCAAGGTGCACAAAATCTACTATTTATTGAGATTCTGCTATCAAATCTGCTACAGCTTTATTGCCCCCCATTGCTGCGTCTAGACTTTGCTTTATATAAAGATGTGATTCTGCCCCTTCTTTTCCTTTTGGCATTTTTGGCTTTTGGGATGGCTTCAACAGGGTTCCACCAAATTCAGGGTTCCTTTTGGTGTTATCTAGTGTCCGAGTTTATTTTTGTCAAATGTCTTGTACATAGTATTCATAAGTATGTGGCAGTGATGGAATGTGAGTAGAATACCTCCGATTCCATCTTGAACATACTTGTCGAAAAGCTTAAACGAGAGGAAACTAACTCTAGGAGACACAGAGAAACAATACGGCGAGACTGATCTTAAAACTCACGAGTTTATGATTCATTTCAAGTTATTCTTTTTATTCCCTATTTGTTATCATCGTTGATCGATCAACAGTAACAACAATAACCAACATACAGATTTGATTGGTTGGACTAAACATCATAATATACAACACTTTTAACTTTCTTTTCTTACTGAGCAATGAATTCAGATAATGGAATCAAAGTCTTGCTAGAATTATCAAGTTAATTTCTAAAATTGACAAAATAAGAAATTGCATATGAGACGCCTGCCTTACTCAAAGCACTTGGAGTGGGGTTATTGTCTCTTAAGAATTAAGTTATGAAAACCTGTGAACTCAAGGCCATTTGGTGAATTCAAATACTTTGAAGACAATGTCAATTCCAGTAGGAATCTGCCAAATGAAGAGGATTACATTTAAGGAATTCAATGCAATGTGAAGATTTCTGGCCTTTTCATTTCCCTTTTGCATTGGAGGGACTAGAGCTGCAGCTGCTGCCCATAGAACTGTAATAGCTGTTATATTGTAATAAACCAAAAATTTCAGCTTCTTTCACCTACAAATGCATATTTATGACAATGTTGAAGAAACATGATCGCAATTGTTAAATTGCCTAGTCTAAAAGTTTAAGTCCTTAGATGGGTACTAAATTTACTTATTTGAATTCCTTCATCAACATGTTCCCCCAAGTGAAAGTAGATTTTTTTTTTTTTCACCAAAAGCCTGAGAAGTGCATAGTTTCACATTTATGGTTTGTTTGGTAAGGTACAATGTAGAGTACTCGACAAGATTAACGAAGTTAAATAAGTTAAAACCTTAACCATTATGTTCTCGAGTTATATCAAATACTGTGTACTGAACATGCTCTTAAAATATGAACAAGATGTGGCCACGTTGTATTATAATATGGAAAGAAAATTTTATGTACTGATACTCACCTGCCCCTGCAAATAAATGGGGTCCTGGAAGTAGCTTTCCTGTCCTGAGCCATGTGTTGATCCCTCCAAATATGGATTCAAAAACCCCAAATCCCAGCAATATGGAGCCAGCATTGAAGTGTTTATCCCTCTATGACCCTTTTATCAATTCCTTTCTTTCCTGAATTCATAACAAGGGCAACGGTTATTTTGGGATTACAATGTAATTCTTTTAATGTTATATTGTTGTAACGGAATGTTTGCTATGTTAAACTAGACAGTATCGAGTACGAGTAAACACTAAAGGAAATTAAAATTTGTATACTATAATATGTAACAATATTTAAAACCGTGTACCAAATTGTAGGACAGATTAATTGTTGCAATACAGTAAAGTGTAGAAAAATAAAACTTATCGACTGATCGAGTCTCGTGACAGCACGATGTCCTAAAGCGAAATTGTCCGTCGATAATTGCTGCGACCTCAGTGGACAATCACATCCAGGATACAACGATCAAATAAACCAATTGTGCAGCAATCACAATTGATTT
>CAIGRB010018264.1:25685-38697 GCA_903798255.1 Fraxinus quadrangulata | reverse complement strand
ATGTCACTTCTTAAGTAAAAAATTGACTTATATGTAAAAATTTACTTATAAGTAAAAAAATTCATACAAGAAATTATAAATTGAAGATTTCATTGAGGGACATATTTACTTTTATTTTTTAAAAAAACTTTCAAAATCTTAGGATAATAATCATGAGTTGAACTATTTTAAAAATCAATACTAAAAATCACCTAAATTTGGATCCCTCATAAAAAGCTCAAAATCGATACTTTAAAAAATGCCAAAAAAGAGTACCCAAAACTCCCGAGCATGTCATTAGTCTTGTTAAGGATAATCCTTAAAATTATGCATATCCATTCTTGATATATTATAGTTTTTAACATAGTATATAATGGGGACAAGCACATGTGTGATATGTAATTGGGACTGTCTTTAAATAAGAGGAATGCTTTTGACATGAAGCGTTATAGAATCCAGAAGAGAACCAATGGTTGAAACATTCTTTTTTTCCTACTAGTGCTGATGAAGTGATTGACGAATCAACTGATGTTATCAGGGTTGGTTCTATGCCAATCGATATTACTAGGTCGAATCTTCTAGTTCCTAAACGGTTGGAAGACTCCTGTCGGATCCTAGAGCTCTTAATCTTGATGAGTTTGTTCTTTTAGGAAAATGAATCTTGTAAAAGGGGCAATGCATGAGTAGAGTTGGGTGACTAATTGATCGCTTGTGGTGGATGTTGACCTCCCAACTCCCCATTCTCCTTATTTGAAGCCTCTAAGGCATCAAAGGCTATTTTTTGAAGGTTCTCGGATGTCTTCACTCGCCTCGTCAAATGGTGACCATCGTGGGACGCAAGGAAGCAATTGAGCTGCACGAGTTCTAAAAGTAAAGGAATTTCTCGACTCTGTGATAGGCTTGGAAGAATGCTGGTATTTTCAAAAGGAATTCTAACAATTGAACAATAGAGAGACCTCATCCATCAGTGCTGGACCTTGAATCATATCTGGATTGGCCAACACATTGACACCACTTGAACCTGAACATTAAGAGCATATTATGGGCTATCCGGTGCGTTACAGTATGTTGGCTATAATGTAGTATGGCTAGAAAAACATGGAATGCTCCAAGTGCCTATACCCAATGCGTTTCCATTTTAATGATCTTTTTGTTATCTTAAAAAGCGGAAGCAGAAAAATATGTTCGCTTTCACATTGTCATTTGTAAAATGTCCCAAAATTTGTTCCGTTTGAGAATTTGTCCATTTTGCTAAAGTTTAGAGCAAAATGCCCTTAGTAACAATTTTAAATTCCACCGAAAGACAAAAATTTTCATATGGATTAAAAATTGTGCTAGCAAATAGATTATAGACATAAGTTATAAGCTCAACACATAACCTATACTAGATATTTGAAAAGGAACAGTGTCAATCCATGCATTAAATGCTAACTTCTCCCAACATCTCTTTTCCCAATGTCAATCCCCATACATTAAATACTTGTAGAATATGTACTCCCAATCTAAAAACTTCGTTCTTGACTGATGAAATATCAAGTGTTAAGATGTTTAGAGATCAAATGTCAATAACAAAGTTTCAAATGACAACAATGCAATGGAATGTAGAGAAAAATGAAAATCAATCTCCCGCTAGTTCACCATGGTTCGTGTGCAAAACTAGAAGATGGATGACAGTAGATGTAGTGTTCAAGAATAACGTTGTGTTTTTAATTGCTTTTGTGTTGTCTTCATCCCGTCCGATTTGTTCTCGTTGTTATGTGTCGGTCATTGTAAAGTTGTTTGTCTTGTTACTTTTGTGTATCATAGTATTTGTAAGTCATTACTTTTGTTTCAAGCCAACATTTCCAACATTGACATGTCATTCTGGATAGTTGAGTCGTCAAATCTCAGTGCATCCCCCATAGCTGCATACACCATCAACACAACTAGGGTGTGCTTCCATACGAATACCCGAATCGAACATGATGTCCACATGCAATATGTGAATGCTAAACACACAACACTCTCTAGCTTTGCTCATTTTTTACTATTATTCTCGACATTTGAAAAATGTCCAAACAACGTTTAAAATATTATTCTCGACGTTTAAATACTTTAAAGAACGATATGTCGAGATTACACCTTGCCACAAGCATTTATCATCTTCTTCAACCACCATTATTGCAAAGAATTCATTCTCACCATTAATGACATGGTCAATACACAATTACCTTTATTCCTTAGTATGAAAGTTATTTAAAAATGATGTGACACGATTTGTGAGTAACACACCACATTCAACATGAAATTTTTTAAGATACTCAAGTAATCTTACAACTTATTGATTAATTGTTGGGAATTATAATCCCTTTTAATCACATATATAAAAATAACAATTCAACACAATTTATCAACACAAACGAGATTTCAAAATTATTTCCTTCTAACGGAATTTGTGAAGAGCTGAATCAACTCTCAAATTCATTCTTTATTTTGGTCAAAATGAACTTATGTGATTATTTTCTTTAATGTGCATATATTTTTTCGCGATGTAATAATGCTAAACCAAGTTTGGCATCACTTTCCCTTTTCCTCAATCTTCAATTGGCCATTACCTACTAGATAACGCAAGAAATGTAACAAATGAATAATAACTTGCACGAGCCCTGCTACTTGTACATGTGGGAGTGAGTGGTTTTGTTGACAACCTCTCACACATGGGTGGATGGATAATTTTTTTTTTTTTTAATCACAACAGGGCCCACCACTTTGAGTGGTTGTCAACCTCTACGATCAACCCTAATTGTACAAATGGAATTGCTCTAACTTGCACATCATATTAGCTTTTCATGAAAGCAACTTTTGAGGACCGTGCTGCACCCAAATAAAAAAGTTGATTTTTTTTTTCGCTTTTTCTTTCTTGAGGGTATACTAGACATTTTGGTACCAAATTTGTCAAGTTTCACAATAATTATCGAAAGGGTGGATATAGTGCCACCACTTTTTTTGCTCGTTAGACCATATTATAGATATACCTCGATTAAAATATATTCTTGATAAAGACACTACAAGTATTTTACAAATACAACTCTAATCAAGTTAAGAAAGAAAGATATAGTACATCACATTAATGCCCTTTCTCATGACTTTTCTTCCGCCATTCTTATTTTTCATCCACAACTTTAAGCGCTCCCGTCACCAGTGCATGCAAAACTATTGTAGCTATATATAAGCACAATCATATTCATCAATTAACACCCCAATCAAGACCATATCTAATTTTCCTTTAAAAAAAAAAGTAGACTAGTGGGGTGGGGAGTCGGGTAGTATAATCTTGAATTTTTTTGTAATCGTGTATGCTATACAAGTTAAGAAAGACACCCATATGATTTTTTTTTTTCCTTTGTAGGATTCAATGGGATATAGTCGTAAGTGGTAAGAAAAGGGAAGAAATTACATACCTTGAAACTTACTTACTTCTATATATGGCAGTAGGATGTTGAGGAAAAAGAAAAAAAAAAATTAGGTTTATGTTTGTTGTGGAACAATAATTTATTTTATTAAAAAGTATATTAAAAACCTAATTATGTGAATTTGCTCGAGACTATTTAAGTAGATAAGAAAAATATTTAAAGTTGTGGTGCTCTTAATAAAATTAGTAGTGGTAATATAATTACCCTTATCAAAATTAGACGCGTATCAATTGACAAGCTCTAATTGGACATTTTTGTAAATTTCCCTTTCAAAAATTGGATGGAATTAATGAGAAAAAGAAAAATGCAATAATTTCCTTTAATGGTATACTAGTGTCACGTGAAAACTGATGGCAATGACTTAAAAATGAGTTATGATCTGTAACTATACGACAATCTTCTGAACATGTGTCTATGTAGCTTGAAAGACAAGCTAAGACATATATATAACTAAATGAAAAAAAATATAAAAAAATAAAATTTAAAAAAAAAAAAAAAAAAAAAAAACCAAACGGTCACTAAAGGGCTCAAAAGCGATAATGCTTATAAGCTTGTTTTTAAATAAAAAACGATATTACTCACTGGATTTCAATAATATTAATTGGATCAAGATATCCGATTACATATTAAGTATTAACTATTTGACCGTTTTACACTTTTACTTACTCCAGGTTTCTTTATTTGAAAAGAAAATATTTTTATTATACAACAAAAAAAAAAAAGTTGCTTTTGCATATGCAAATTGATAATTGAGCCAGAATTTATCCCAAAAACAGACCAAGGAAATTTGTTTATTATAAAAGGAAAAAAAAAAGAAGTTGCTTTGCATATTTTAATTGATAATTGAACCGGAATTTATCCCAAAAATAGAAAAGTTAGAATTTCATTTTTTGTTGCCATAAAAAGCATTGATATAACAACATTATTATATAAGAAAAATGATACAGCAGTATCCAAAGTAGAAGTTGGAGAAGAATAGAGGAAAAAATGAAAGCTCTAAAAAGAATTGATAGAAAAAGGGTAATTATATTCTTTGTATTTATTTATTTACTAAAAATATTCTTATATTCAACCTTCCATTTATTAAATGAAAATTGGAATACAGAGCATTGATAATAAGGGCAAGATATACATAAAACAAAATGTAATTATATTCACATCACAATTTTTATTTCTTCTACCACATTTTAATTACACTTAAAGTTCTTAATATTTGCTGATTATAGTACTTATGTCCATAACGATTTTTTATATCATTCTTATCCTTAAAATTTTCATTAATTAATACATTTTGTATTTGATAATAGTTTTATATCCAAAATTTCGTTGATATATTGTAAAACAACTTATTTTTGTATCATATTTTTAAGAAATAAATAAATAAAAAGTGCGAAAATATTTTTCACTCATTTCAAAACATGTAAATAAAATATTTTAATATAAATCATCATCAAGAACAAGATGTATTAATTAATGGAAGGTTGAAGATGAAAATTCGACTAAAAATTATTAAGGAAGTGATCGCTACAATGAACAAATATTAAGGAGCTCAACAGTAATTAAAATGTGGTGTATCAAATAAAATTTGTGGTGACAATATAACCATCCTAAAACAAAAATAACGATCTATCTAACCCAAAAATGCGTTGCACGTGCCTTTGACTCCTAGTGTCAGCTCATAAAAAATACAACTCAACATGATTAAGATAAATAAAACTAACTAAACTAGTTATCATTGTATCATACAAAAGAGAACAACTAGCCATTTTCCAGTATCCTCATTTCTCTTGCGCCAGCTACTGAAACTTTCTGCCTCAAGCTTTCTTGCGCAGCAGCTTGAATCAAGTCTCCATCATTATAGCTTGACACTTCTTGTTGTAATACCCACCTATAAGATGGAGAATAGAAATTAACTATTTCAATCTTGAAGAGAACAATGTCTCAGTAAAAATATTAGCTAACTGAAATTGAGTACCTACATAAGCTTTGCAGATGCTCTCTTCTTGTAGTTTGTCACGGATTATGTTACAATCGAGTTCAATGTGCTTCGTATGCTCGTGAAATACTGATTAGAAGCAATTTGTAATGCTGCTTGATTGTCAAGGTAAAGAACAACAGCTTGTGGGTGAAGTACTTGAAAATCTATCAAAATATACTTTAGTCAAGTAAGCTTAGAACAAGTGGCTGCCATTTCTCCATACTCAGCCTTGGTTGAAGGTCTAGAAACAACCGTCTTCTTATTTGATTTCTAGGATATGAGAGAATCTCCTGATAGGATGTAGTAACCAGTCAAGGATCTTCTGGTGTCGGGTCATGAGGCCCAATCAGAATTGCAATAAGCTATCAATTACAATGAAGATGGAGCAAGGAAGAGTAGATCTTGTCCTGAAGCTATTTTGATGTATTTGAGAACTTTATGTGTTTGTTGACGGTCAAAACTCGATCAAATGATTTTATTGACCAACAATTACAATCAAAGATTAATGTAAATACAATCAACAAATCATTTTACCTAATTATAAGTTTCACTCCTTAAATTTGCTAGTCTAGATGATTAAACTAGAACCAAAGAAGAATAGCTATTTGAGAGTGAGATATTTGCATTGCCCCCATTCTTCAAATGGAGAAGGGTATTTATAGATTTTTCTCCAAACATTGGGGTAATTGGGTAACTCTTGCGCTTAGAGCCAAGTGTACTTGAGTCCAAAGCATATTTCCTTTAACAAATTTGGATGCCCTTAGTTGTTATAGTGAGATCCACCAAGTTTTAAAGCCAGGATCCATGTTTGTCTCATATGAATGGGTGATGACACAATTGAACTGTGGGGATGTCTCATAACATACCGAAGTCATCCAAGGTAATGAGAGAGTCGATGCACTACTAAGGATGACAAAAATATCCGACAAACCCGATAAACGTGAGGCCCCGCCCCGAACGGGACTGGGATTACCCGTTTAATCGGGTATTCAGGTTAGGGACAGGTGGGTAACTTTGCCCTATGGCAGGTATGGGTAATAGATACCCCGCCCGCCCCGTTTTATTTTTTATTTTTTTAGAATTGAATACTTTAAATAAAAAAATTCACGAAATTTCATTTGTTCTAATAAAAAATGGCAACTATAATTATCTAAAAAATATGAAAAACAATAAAAGCCTTAATTTATCAAATATATTTGAATAATTTAACTTTTGAAATAAATAAAAAATTAAAAAATATATTATTATCACTTTAATGAATGGAGCAATAAAATGAATTATCAAAAACTTATATAAAATAAACGAGTAGGGGCAAGGGCCCCGCCCCGCCTTAAATGGGTAACGGACGGGTATGGGGTTGAAAATTATCCGGTGGGACCCACCCCGTTGCCATCCCTATGCACTACTTGGGCTAGGAGTTAACAAGATATTGTAGAGATTGCGAAAAAATTAGGATTCGAAGTGATAAAAAGAAGGATTTAGCCAAGCCACGTGCAAATCTATGGTAGAGTAGGCTTAAAATGGGAAGGGTTGCATACCAAAGGAATCACATTTTAGTAACAATTCTTGCATAGGTTGGGATTGCTCCAAAGGGTGTTGTTGATGTGCACGAGATGTTTTTTACCATTGCAATTCTTGCTTGTGTTGGGACTATAATTCTTTTCGAGCCTGGTGAATTTGCATTTTGGTGGTGGTGGAGAAGGAGAAGGAGAAACAATATTTTTAAATTGTTTTAATTAGGACTACTTTGCACATTTTGAAAAATTTGGGATTATGGATGCAATTAATTCTTAGTATTACAAAAAATATTTGAAAAACATGAGTGCTATTACAAAACCAATTGCATCGCATGTGTTTCTACTTAGTATTAATAAACACTCAACTCATATAGTTTGATTAAAAACAAGTAAATGTATTAATAACTGCAAATTTCTTTTTTCCATTGTTTTCTCGTAGGATCATATCAACTCATTAACCCCAGTTTGACAACCATTTTTTTAAAATCTTTTTTTTTTCTCATTTTCATTTTCATTTTCAACTTTAACTACACATTCTTACAATAAAACATTCTTAATGTAAACTTAAAATTCTTCTTACTTTTTAACCACACATTCTCTGAAAATTTACTATTCAAAAACTCATTTTTTTTTTAAGAATAACTGTCAAACAGGGGCTAAGTATTTGAATTGTATGGCTGCATCCTACCCAAATTCTCTAATGGGCAAAAAGATGTAAAATAAAGGCAATACATACACCCACCAAAATTTTCTGTTTTATTGCGTTGGAGAAGGATTATGTGATGAAAATGGTGCATTTTACATTAACGTATAATCACCAATTTTATAGCATCTTTCATGCACCATAATTACAGCCTGTGCACAGATTCCTTACTTTCGGCGACATGCCTTCTCAAGAGGCCCAACTTGTCTTGCAAACTGAAAAAAAAAAAAGGAGGCACGTTACCTTTTCAGATTAAACAATTCTTTTTCGAGCTGTGCATGTGAGCGTGCGCGTGTTTTAGGTGTGTTGCACAAATTAGAAAAGTAAGGGACCTGAAAGTAATGTTCTAATTTTTTTTTAAGAGCAGAATAATCTTTCTTCACTTGTTGGAAAGTTCTCTTGCATCTGTAAAAACATCAAGAATCAGTTAATATCATTAATAAGTCTATTTTAATGAAAATATTCCCATTGATTCTCCACAAAACCTGTATTTTTCCTACATTTAACTCCTGACCCAAAAAAAAAAAAGGAATTTTGGTGAATAAGATTTAGACAGTAAATTATATATAAAATTAATTACCCTTCGCCATTTCCTGTTTTGCAGTACTCTATGAATTGTGTGCACTCATTTTTCAACTTTCGTGCTCCAATGCTGCATATATAGATTACACAAATAGTAGGGTTAATTTTGAAAGATGAACAAATATATCTGCTAGATCTCTATCTTGATTTATTTTGATCTTGGAATCATTATCATTTTTTTAAAAAAATAATTACCTGCAACTACTCCCCTTGAACTGGTGCATATTGCTGTCCAGCTTAGCAAAATCAAGAGGGTTCTTCTCCCTGACAAGAAAAAGGAAATACAAATTCATAGTCAAGAATCTGAGCTTTTGAAGTCAATTTTAGTGAACTGTTAAACGTCATGAGCGCCGAATTGAATCTCCAATATATAGGGACGGAGAAATCCCCTGAGTCAATTAGTGCTCACAAGACAATCTTGCAACTGAAATTCAAAGAAACTAAGAGTTTACTCACAAAGCCTGCTCTATATTTTGGATTAATCGAGCTGAATCCCTGTAGTACAATGTAACAACTTCTTCCACGAAATTCGGATTTGCTTCATCCTGTAGCTCTTCCAGCTGAGTAAATTGTTCATGATCTAGATATCCCTGCCCAATGTCCCATATTATTTTGATTCTCAACAACACAACAAAATAATAATATATTGACAATGCTCTTTCAACATTTTGCATGATTCTAACATTCAGGTATATATACACCTAATATTACTGTGTGTATGAGAGAGACAGAGAGAGAGAGAGAGAGAGAGAGAGAGAGAGATGCATGCAAATATAGAGAAACAATTATACATAGAACTTTCTCAAACATATAAAGAAACTTGCAAAAACGAATGTGTTTCGCATGCAGAAGTCTTTAATTAATATGGGAGAAATAGAAAAGTTTCACCTAGAACAAAGGAATAATCTTGTTTTGGCTAGTGAGCCACACTTAATTAATACTAAGAAAGTAGTAATTAAGAAATACCTGATCAAAAAGGGACTTTTTCATGTTAGCAAGTTGTCTATGCAAATTCCTTTCCATAGAAGAAATGTGTGATATACAAAAATGTTGGGGAAGAGAGAGAAAGAGGATTTCAATGGAAATATGTGATAGTTGAAATGAGAATGCAATATAGTTTTGCATGAAGCTAGAGGGTTTATATAGGGCAAGAGTTGTTCCTCTCTATGTATGTGAGATAGAGATATGCTAGGCTTAATTGGTGCTAATCAATATTTAACTAAACATCGAACATTCGTTTCAATTCCTACATATAATAAAAAGGGACTTATATATGCTTGGACACGTGTATATATACAGTGGCGGACTCAAGGTTTTGGGTCAGCACGGGCGGCCGTGGATCGTCGATCGTTGTTACAATAAAATATTAAGACTTACGTTTGATGTCCATTTTTTTGCAAAAAATTCATTTTGGAATAGTGATTTGATGGAAAATATGTAGTTAAAAATAAAGAAAAGTTTTGAATTTGAATATAATATTATTTTATTGAAAAATGTGCGGTTGAAAGATGAAATAAAAATGTATTTTGAAAAAAAAAAACAATCAAACAAAGTCTAAAATTTAAATATTATAATTATTTTGTTCAAACTTATATATATAATTTTGTTGTAAAAATTAGCAATATTCACCAAATGATATTGTGACCAAGTTTTGTATAATTCAAAGGAAAAACATGGGTTCAAATTTTTAGAATTTCATTAAACCTGATAAAATAGAACATATATTATTCTGGTAGGATTAGAATCAAATTCAAGGAGTGCCACAATGGTCAAGCTCTCACTATCCTAAAGAGGGCGTTACGGTTTCGAATCACCTTTCTATCCCATTTAATTTTGGTAAAAGGTAAAAATTAAAGTATTAAAAATCTTACATAATAAAAATGAAGGGAAATAGTTTCGAAATGGGATCTCCTTTGTGAATATAAGAGCCCTATCCAGGTGAGCTACAAGATATATTTGAAAACAAAACAAATTATCAGGAATATAATCTAAACATTTTATTTATTATCAACCAAAAAAATTGTTCCCGGCGGATCTAACACGGGCTGCCGCCGGGGCTCGCCGAGTGCTGGATCCGCCCCTGTATATATATATATACATATTCATAATATTATGTGGAGAGGTAGCTGTATTTTTTATCTGGATCTGATTTGAGCTTGTGCTTGAGGAACCCTAGAGATCCCAATTTTACAGTGTTGTGATAGAGGGCATCAATTTGGGATGATGCATATGGTGTACCTGTATAGATCAGTTCAATGATGATGGTGCTATAGGCCGTGCTGGTGGTTGTGGAGTTGGTGGATTGGAGAAGATGGCGGTGTTGGTTTTGGATTTTATGTGGATGTGGTGGGTAGTTATGGTGGCGGTGACTTAGGTGGCACTGGTGGTTATGGTGTCGGTGGCGCTATAGGCGGTGTTGGTGCTTGGTGGTGGACCTAGTGGTGGTGAGGTGACAACGATGTTTGGGTAGTGATGGTGGTAGTAGAGTGTTGGTGGGGTGGGATCAAAATCGATTGTGATTAAATGTTTGGGTAATTATGATCAATAAAATGGGTAATTTGTGATCAGTAATATGCGACTTAAAAATTATGATTTGCAACTAAATAATAATTGTGATCCATAATTTTTGTCTTTGTAAATGTGATCTTGTGTCATTTGTGACCAGTACGTGATTATGATAATACATTTTATATTATTGTTATCATGATCTGTTTAATTAATCTTACGAGGTGCTCACAAGCTTTTTCACAAGTTTTTATTTTTATTTTTGAAGTATATCTTGAAATCTTTGTATTTATATATTTTTTCCTATAATATAAGTAAATAAATAAAAGTTGCTTTAGCATATGCTAATTGATAATTGGCCAGAAGCTATTCCAAACCTTTTCCTGGAATGGTTTTTATACTACAAAAATATAATTGTTTCCTGAAGAAACAGAATTTATCCCAAAAAGAGAGAAAAGTTGGCAAAAAAAAATTCCCTTTTTACAAAAAAAATAAAAAATGATGTAATTAAATTGTTGGAGGAAATGCAAAAAGGGTTTTTGCTACCTCACAATAGGAGGCCCGCATTCAATAAAAAAATCGTAAGGGGGCCCTGTGCATAAAACCCTCAAATCATTCAAAGGCACATATTCAAGAAGGGAATGCCCACTCATGAATTTTATTATTGATCTATTGGGAAAGATCCCCCCAAGTTGTGCAACAAATTTTTACTTGCCCATAATCTTGATTTTAACTAGATTTTTGAAAAAAATAAAATAAAAAATCCTAGGGTGTTTATGATAGGGAAATCATGGTATCATTAAGGGCTTTTAAAAAAGCAATTACTATATTTAGCTAAAAATTTTAGTAAAAATCTAAATTAAAGTTAATAATTAATTTTATTTTCATAATTCATAATTTTTATCAATTTTCAACTACAAATTTTATCAACTTTTTATCAAAATTTACCCCAAAAAATTGATTTTTAGCAAAACCAAACAAGAACTACATGTTTTTTTGTTCATTTTAGAAAAATCTCGAAGCCACATTATCATACAACTAATGCTTTTATATACACCTGTATAGAACATACACATGCTAAGTGTGACGTTAAATAATATCTAATTATTCCATGTAATTTCGGTAATAGACAGATATGATGATAGTAAAGTTAATTTTCAATTTAGAGAATCCAATTTTTATAACTTTCCATTAAAGTTGATTATTTAGGTAGTTCAAATGATAGTTTTTGCTAGTATTTGTTTTGTAAGAAGTGTCTTCGGATCGTACTTTGGATTGAATAAGTTTTACAATTATACTAGTTGTACATTAAGTTTGACACGGTGTGATGTGTCAAATTTTGTATCATTAGTTGTTTAAAGTATTGTTAAAATCAATTTATAGAAAGTCATCATTTCATAATAATATTAAAACTTAATGTTAAAGTTGATGTATATGTACATGATTGTTTTACAATTATTCGTTAATAATAATCTGTATCTTATAAAGAGATGTGATGGTGAGTGTAAACATAGTTGAGATGTACCGTAAGTTTCACACAAGATATCTCAATTTCATTTTAATTAAAATCATATACAGTCCTACAATTAACTATATAGCTTCCATTTGATAAAATTTATAAATTATTTTCGTCTATTTATAATTTAAATTATTTATAAATTATTCCAACCGGAGGCTTAGATGGCATTCGAAACTTGCAATGAAAGTGCACATACTCCATCTTGGCCATGGAATGACATTTTCCTTTCATGTATTTTGTATGAATGGTGTATATGTGACAAAGGGAAGAAATTAGAGAACAAATCGGTTGGCATAGATTTGGATTCACGAGTCAACTTTAAAAACAAAGTAAGAAGAGCTCACTCGTGAACATGAATAATTGGAAAGGCCTCACAATTACGTAAATAATAAAATTAAGTCTCTGTTTGGTGGGGGATTAAAATAAAATTTTCAGTAAATTTTGATAAAATATGTAGTTTAAAAGTTGAAGATAGCGTGAAATATATGATTAAAATTAATTGTTGACTTTGATTTATGTTAAAATCTATATTTTAATTTCTACCAAATAGGGATTAAATAATGTAATCAACAATTATTTATTTATTTTTTCCCTTAATATTGTAAAATACAGCCATTCTATCTTACAAATCGATAAATCATAAAATATTTTGTTCTTCCCCTGAGAAGAAATTTATATAATACACTTCAAGAAAGATGGCAATCCTACTTCTGAGAAGAAGAGTTGCGCCTAACTATAAATTTTTATCTAAAAATCATTTCTAAATATGCTATTCCT
>CAIGRB010018231.1:0-35183 GCA_903798255.1 Fraxinus quadrangulata | reverse complement strand
TCTATTCATTTTAAAATTTTCTACTGTTTCGTTACTAGTCTCTAATACCAATTAACACTAGAGTGCGCAGATCACACCCTCTACCGTCCAGTTTTACGGAAGCGACCCTGCCTTGACAGCGGTACTAAGATACCTACCAGAGTTCTTGAACATATCCTTTCCGGTAGAGGTTCAAGCTGAGGGCGAAGATTCAGTAATTACTGCTTTTCCTTATAGAGTTCCTCCCGGATATACGTAAGTATACGCTCTGATACCAATTTATAGCGGATAAAAGGGCTAAAACAATTAATATATACGTAGGGATATAATAGTCCATATACACAAAACTATAAAATATTATTTTCTTAATAAATCTCAACCATCCATTAACAAAATCTCAACCCTACACCTCATTGAGTAAACCAAGTTTGTAAGGCAACTAGGTACAAATAGCAATATTGTAATTCAATTGGCCCTACACACTAAAATTTTCATTCACATTTTTCTACTTATTTTCAACCACACATTTTTCAATAAAATAATATTTTTCATCACATCAAAATTTTTTCCTTCTTTTTCAACCACAAATTCTCCATCAATCTATTATTCTAAAATACATTATTCCAAAATAATGTGGCTCGAATACACCCTTATTATGATACCTAGATGTTATTTATGCTTCTATGATGGGAGACAAAGCTAATGTAAAAATATTGAAGGGCCATATATACTTTAGGAATTTGCAAGATACATCATTTGGTGTACAATTAACAAAACTTCACATGGAAGACAATTAATAGTTTTCTTAATATAAAATATGTCCAATTCTAACCCCAATTTGTTAGCAATCTACAAAGGATGGGGATTGGAAAACCCTCTTGATTCAATTTCGTGGAAGGATTAGTCCGAAGTAGGTGACAACCTAGTTGAAACTTACTCAAACTACAATTTTTGTAAAATTCTTCTCTTTAATAAGTGTACAATGTCTTATAATAAATGTCAAAAATATTTTGCTCTCTTTTATTTCAACTGCAAAAGAAAAAAAAATCCTCGAGTCAAAATCTATTCTATGCTCGAGATTTTTGGCTATCGCGCTACTTTGTTTAACCAAAAATTGAGCGAAGCGATCTCATTTACAACTTTTACACTTTTTTCTTTTTTGTTCTTTTTACACAACTTGCATCATCTCATCTTCATGCATATATGCAGTTTTTGTTTGTGTAAAATTATTAGTAAGGAATGATAATAAATCCTATAAAATATAAAAAATAAATATCATATAATTTACGAATATGTAATTGGAATTAAGCCCTTTTTTTCCTTTAAAATAAAAATCTTCAATTTCGTGTCCTAAAAAAAAAATATTATTAAAAACATTTTTTTTTCCAAACCTTCTCGCCAAAGTTTTCTCAGAATTAACAACAATCCCACCAAAAAGAATCAAAATCAGCCGACTCTCCGTCTCTTTCCCCACCCCACACAACAGTTCATACACAAGTACATAATATTGTGTGTACAGATACGTACATTATAGAGGAAATGGAATAAATGTTTACTGTTATTAATTAGTATAATTATCGTGCGTTGGAATTAGGTATTGGAGTTAATCACAGAATTGAGAGAGAAGAAATGGTGATGGGAGTGAAGAGGAAGTGGTGGACTGTGTCGGTGCTGAGACAAGTGCTAACGTGCGCTATATGCACCATAGCCCTGGTGGCGCTGCTTTCCGTACATGTTCAGGATATTACGAAGTTGCCTTCTGACGCTTCTTACAAGCTCCCTACGGTCAGCTACACTATCGGATCTTTCTTTTTTTTTTTTTTTTCTTTTTTTAACTGTTTAATTTACTCTTCTTAAAGAGCAATGGTATTAATTTTGCCTATGCTTAACCGGGCGTGCGAGGTATTGATGCATGGAAAATTTCAGTAATGCGTCCAAGGAATTGGGCGATCAGATTGTTGGTGTCATTGTTGATCCTAATTTGTAATTATCTAGTTTATTTTCTTTGAATTATTTTTCTTGGGCTTATTGTTTATTATTTACTAAATTTGGATTTTGCTATGGTTTTGCCAAGCTACTATGTTTACCACGAACTTAAACACCGCATGGCTGTTAAAGCTAGTTAAGCTTATTTAATGCAATGGATTTTATTCTGTTATAAGTCAGTATTTCTCCCTTTTATGGAACTTGGGCATTTGAATGAGAGGTTCGATTACTGATTTTGGATAAGCTTCAATTCTTGTAGCAAAAGGAAACGGGTTACCAGAAACTGCGCAGAGAGCAAAGCTGGACGCAAGAATATTCCCCGCCCCGTTTGTCTGAAGATCCTCTCAATGCTCATAAGGTTTTGCCATCTCTTTAATATATTCAATTTTCCCAGCCCCATTTGTCTGAAGTTCTTCTCTCTGCTCATAAGGCCTTGCCACCTTTTTCTCTTTTCTATTTCATATTCACTGTAAAAAATTAATCACCCGACAGACTACTCATGAAATTACCTTGACAGCATTTGTCCAATGGTTGTGGTTTCTATATACATGTAACTGTATTTTGGTTGTTGGTGTCAGAGTTTAGGCACATTTTTCTTGACGAAAATTTGTCATGTGTCTTTCACGTTTTCACTCCTTTAGATTTGACAGTTGGATGGTGCAAATGGGAGTTTGGATTCAGTGAAGTTGTGGAAACCACCACCGAACAGAGACTATGTACCTTGTGTTGCCCCAAGTTCATCCTATGCGTGTAAGAAAAATTGGGTGTTTCATACTGCATATCTAATAGATTTTTTTCCTCCTCCTTTGTAGCTCGTGTAAGATATCCATCTGTGGCTTATTTTCTGTATGCAATTTAATCTTCAGCTCCTCCAGAATCTCGAGGCTACCTGCTGGTTGATGCAAATGGCGGCCTCAATCAAATGAGAGCTGGGGTCTCTCTCTCTCTCTCTCTCTCTCTCTCTCTCTCTCTCTCTCTCTCTGATACTAATACTGTTTTATTTCATTCTTGATCAGCTTCTTTAGTCTTTTGTAATTACATTGGCCTATTTGTATATCTATTCTTTGTAAACATGAAAAATCCAATGTATGAATAAGTAGATAGATAGATCAAAATGTAAGATGTAATGTATCTTTATGCTTATGTAATTTGGGGGTTTGCATAATGTTTAAAAACTAGAATAGTTTGAAGCTATGATATAACTTCCCTCAGCAGTTAACTAGAAGATAAAGGAGCTTGGGGACGCAGCTCAGGAACGTGTAGTGGATTTTAAATTTATTTCAGATGCATCCCTGGCTCAAAAAACTAATGATCTGAATGTCCTCAATTTCATCGTAGTTTGTAAATTTGAAACCGTCCACACACAGAGGATGTTAACCAAGTAAATAGTTAGAGCTGACAGAATAACATATTTTTTCATTTTTTTACCAATTCTATGTGGTCAATTCAGCCATAGTTGTAAGCTGTCTCACATTTGAAACCTTCCACATCCATAGTGTTGACCTAGTAAATAGCTAAAGCTGAGAGTATAACATAATTCTTTTTTTTTTTTTCAATTCTAATAATTGTAATTACAAGCAAATCAAGATTTTTGACTTTAACCATTTTAATCTTTTTACCATTAGAACTACTTTTCTAATCTCTGAGTTTCATAACTGAAATTTATTTTTGGCAGTATATTCTATGCACCATATTATTCTTCCACCATGAGCATTGGTATATAGGTGCACCTTTGAGCCTACTAGATAAATTACATATTAGAAGAACTAGGATCCAGACTATCTTTATGTTAATATCAGTGGGTTAGGCCCTTAACTGAACTGAATTGATGTACTGCTTCTCTTCATGTTTCAAGACTCTCACCTCTCCTCATCTATTAGTGAAGCAACTTGCAAAATTTATGCCTTTTTCAGGCTACTTATTCTCTTTCATATATCATATCAACTATGAGATGTTACTTTTGTACTTCCATAGTGCAAGGGTTATGGACTTATGGAAAGCACAGCATTAAGTTGGAGCGCGTATGCACATGCATCTCTTATAATTAATGAGTAGATTTTGGGGGAAACATGTCTTGAAGCTGAAGATTCAATCGTTTCTTGCAGATCTGCGACATGGTTGCTGTTGCTCGTATCATAAATGCTACTCTTGTGATTCCTGAACTTGATAAACGCTCATTTTGGCAAGATTCTAGGTGTGTTGTTACAATATAGACTAATGCGTTGCACGTGTGTGTGTGTGTGTGCAATTCATATCAATTTGATATATTTAATCTTGTCTGTTAAATTGTAGCAACTTCTCCAATGTCTTCGATGAAGATCATTTCATTAGTTCTTTGGCTAATGATGTAAAGATCATCAGAAAGCTTCCAAAGGAATTGACAACTGCGACTAGAGGAGTGAAGCATTTCAGAAGTTGGTCTGGTATTGATTACTATCAGGAAGAGATAGCAAGCATGTGGGAAGAATACCAGGTATACTTGGTGGAATCTCAATTTCTACTTATCCATGGACTATTTTGATACAACCTATTGATTTGGAAAATTTTCAAGGTCATTCGAGCTGCGAAGTCTGATTCTCGGTTGGCAAACAATAACCTACCTCCAGATATTCAGAAGTTGCGTTGTCGTGCTTGTTATGAAGCCCTCCGATTTGCACCTCGAATTGAAGCTATGGGAAAGGTAATTGTAGCGAAATTTTATTTAATTGATACTGAACAGTTGAGATAACAGTGAATATATAGCACAAATACAGTAGAAGAGAGATGGAAAAGACAAGTAGAATAACAAGGGGAGAGAAATCAATATCAATATCTATAAATTCAATAGTCCAAATAATTTTAAGACCTATTTAAGCTTAACCTCCCTAAAAAAAAAGATGGAAAATTATCAAAGATGAAAATTGAAATTACCTTATTGTAACCCTGTAACTGTGGAAAGGAAATAAAGAAAGATAAATGAAAACAGCTTTCAAGAAAAAAAAAATCAACACAATTTTCAAGTTATTTCCTATTATTCATCCCAAAATGAACGTATAGTTTGCCGGCAAGTCTTTCAAGAATATGCACAAGGATCTCCATCATTTAGAGGCAATACTATAAATAGAAACGGAAGGGAGATAAGTAAGAGATGTAGAAGAACAAGAGGGATGAAGAGAGAATTTCGGAAGGGAAATCAATCTCAATATCAATTCAATTCAATATTATGTATAATTTGTAAACTATATTCCTAGTTATGCTTTTAACATTTCTAACAAAAGATTAGAAGGTACCAAAATATGAAATAAAAAATCACCTCTTAAAAAAAAGGAAATAGAAAAATACCTAATGTGACCTAGTAACTATATAATTAAAGAAAAATCAAGCAAAATAACTTTCAAAATATTTCCTATTCTTTTGCTCATGGTGAATGTCTAGTTCATGGCAAGTCTTCCAAGAACATCCATAAGGATCTCCACTAGTATATAAATGAGGGGATGAGTCGAGAGACTTTTGAATCAGGGTTCTAGATTTTTGTTTGTTACAAATCATTTTATAAGACGACTACGATTAAAAGCAGACTGAATAAAAGGAAACATACAAAATTGTTATATGATCGCAGAGAACTAATATTTCCTAATATTAGGAAATTAACATGTTTCCATTCCCAACTTGATTACAATAGACTAAAGTAGAAACTCGAAAACCTCTTTGTAAGGATATTTGCAATTTGGTTCCACAAATGTCTCCACTTTCTAGCTTTTCTAATAAATTTTCATTAACCTCTATTATTTTGGTCTTGATCTTGATCATGATATTTTCGCATATCATTATTTACCAACAATACACCCATTGCCATCTGTTTTCGTAACCTTTTTATTTCAAGCACAAAGTCTATAGCTTGAGAAGAAATGGGAAGATCTAAACCATATGGTTAGAAGTGCCTGGATCAATGATTCAACGGTTAGAATAACAATCTGAATAAACACTCCAGCCCTTAGAAATATCATTTGACTGAACATAGGAACTAGTGTCAATAGGGTTTTCTAGTTGCTTGAACTAAGCCTTCAACAGAAACCCAACATAACAGTGTAGGAAGTCTATGAAGATTGAAAATAATGGCGATGAAGACCTAAATCATTAAACAACTATCACACCTAGAAAATCGTAAACAACTGTTATACCATGTGATGAAATCTAATTTCATTCGTACTATCTTACTAAATGGTTGAGATTTCTTTGATACTGAAAAGTTGAGATTTTGTGGGGATGTACAAAAGAGTTCTTTATCTATTATAGAAACTACCTGTTATGTCTATGCATGTTTAGGCTCAATGACATCCTTTACCTACTTTTTCTAGGCATAATTATAATTTCAATGACAATCTACATATTTCTAGGCATAGTTATAGGGTCAATGACAACTTAAGTATTCACATCTCTACAATTAAGGGTAGGATACGTACAAGAAAGCTACAAAATCAATTCAAAATCTTAGAAAATTGAAATTCCTAAGATTAGCCAATGCTAATCCTTAATCTAGAATCAGGAGCATATTCATCCATTTTCTACATTCCCTCTGTGCAGTTGATGCTGTTTTCATCTTCAAATACTTATCTTTGTAGTTTTTGGTGGACCGGATGAGGTCTTATGGCCGTTATATTGCTTTGCATTTACGGTTTGAAAAGGACATGCTTGCCTTCAGTGGCTGCACTCATAATTTATCTCCAGAAGAAGCTGAGGAATTAAAGTCAATCAGGTAGTAGGATTTGTCGGACAGATGTTCTATGATTTGTATGCTAATAGGCTCTTACACGGAGAATATTTCATTTTATTTGAACTTGCAGAGAGAATACCACATGGTGGAAAGTGAAAGATATTGACCCTGAAGAACAGAGAGCCAAAGGCTATTGTCCACTAACACCAAAGGAGGTCGGAATATTCCTTGGGGCTCTTGGATTTCCATCAAACACCCCTCTATATATTGCATCTGGAGAGATATATGGGGGTGAATCCCGTATGGATGATCTGCAGTCTCGCTATCCGCTATTAATGAACAAGGTACGGAGCCTATGTGTTGGCAACTTTATTTTTCTTAATATTTCAATTTATAGCACAAGTAAAATATGTTGGTGAGTTGGCTATTTTTATATTTAGCTCACTCACAAATGTGTGAGCTTCCAAAGACTTGCCTTGAGATCGAAGACTCGGTGCAATTTCATTGATCAACAAATCAAAAATGTGGGAAAAGTCTTACTGCAAACCTTTCTCATACACAGTGAGGCCCTGGGTTCAGTTATGTGGTAACCTTTAGAAAATGCCAGAAAAATAGGTTCCTCTATTGTTGGAGAGGCTGAAGATGGTATAATTTGCCTGTGCACATCAGCTTTTGAACAACCAAAAGAGAGTGCACAAAAGGAAATTTAGAAAAAAAAAATGGAAGTATTGAGTGCTCATCTATGGCTGGTTTGAAGGTATTTCATGTAAATATGACTCAATTTTTGGGTTTGCCAAAAGGTTTCGTTCAGAAAGTATCTTAATGCTTTTAGGACTTGTGAATTTTTGTCTAGGGGAAAAATTAACATTTATTTGCTTTTCATTACTCCTGATAATTTAGATAATTTATTTGATATATCAAATATGTTGTTTCTTCATTGGTATTGATTAATTTTGTCATATTCGGTGCGTTTATGTGTACACCGTACAGCAAATCGGAAAGCTCTTAAATTACAAGGAGACTGGCCCTTAGACCCCTCACGAACTGTTACATTAGGTAGACTAGTAGGTTTTCTTGGGAATGAAAGAAGCTACAGACTTGGAGATCTTTCCTCTACCCAACATCCAGGATATTGATGCATGTAGCCAGCTTTTTTATGTTGAACGTATGATCCAGCTTGTCTCTATTCACATTCTCTATAATTAATAGGTTTTAGGATAAAAAAATTTATGCTAGATGGTACATAACTAAAAATCTGTTTCACGTAGAAACAGATTTGACATTTATTGCTTTGGCCTTTTGTTTGTCCCTAAAAATTTTCTTTTCGATGTCTCAGTCTGCACCTTTTTAAAACGAAATCATTTTTGAACCAGTTAAACAACCTTCTGATTATTGGTATTTGGTTTTTTGATATCTAGTTTAAATTTTTTGGGTGGATGTATTTTGGCCCCTTGTTTTGACTCCTTGCCTTTTGCAATTTTTCTCTTTTTTATTTTTTTGAAAATTGGTGTACCTGGTTAATAAAATACACCTCAAACTCGTCTCATGTGGCTTCCACATGAAGTAATGACCTTTTCTAATTGAAACCGTTGGAACAGATTAAATTGCTACAAAAATTAGATTTGGGGACGTGTTTGGTAAGAATATTAAAATGGGACCCTAGATTTAATTTTCCCTATTTCCTGACTAAAAAAGAGAATTTTGACTGGTTCATAAATAAAGAAGTAAGAATTTTAGGTAGTAAGAAAGCCAAATTGCTTTCACTTAAAGTAATTGTTTACTTGGATAAGAAACCTCTAAATATAAGTATTATTTGCACAGATTTGATGACTTTCCTTCCTAGCTGGTGGCTCTAGAATATTACATATTATCAATATTCAATTTAACGGATAGAAGAACTCACTCACGCATAACTATAATTAGTATATAAGTAATAACTACAACCATTTGACTCGCTCTAAGAAGTCACCATCTTATTTCACAACCAAGCTTAATTGTAATGAAACTTGCACCGACACCATTTTCTCATCTAAAAAAATCCATATACCGGGCTTCTTTCATTGTTGATTTGATTTTAGTTCTTCGTAACAAGTACCTACATTAGATGATCCCAAAATGTTGAAGTTTAAATGGATATTAGAATATGCTCAGTTCTTTAAATTTTGTGAACTGATTACTGCCCTCTTATTTGACCTCAAGTCTATCTAATGATGGATTTCTTGCAAGGAGAGATACTTAACATTTAACCTTGGATCAATGAAGACGTACTTATAAGGAGAAGTAAACTAGTGTACTTGCACCGCACTGAGATACGTGTTTGCTGACATTACCATTAGTACCTGCGAGAAAATTTTTAAATTTTTTAACAAGGTGGTTATGGGAGAGGAAGAAAAGTTGCGGTGACAGATGATTGCTTCTGCCTCAGTGATGAATGTGAATGTAGAGAGGTCCAGCAGTTTTCACAACTGAGGTTAACTACATTCAAATGGGTTATTACCTCTACCAGTTACTAGATTGAATTTTAATGGTGAGGAAATGGCCAGGTAGGATAGATGAATTGATGGTTTGTTTTAAGGTGCAGAATGTTGGAATTGGCCTTGGGCTTCCCTATACTTGCTGGACTTCAAAAGCCTGACTACTAGTTTAGAAAGAAAAATTAGGTCTCCACACTTTCCATTTACACCTATAAATTTTCTAAACAAATGGAACTTGTGAGAAAGCAGATTGGGGCATTGTGTATTTCTATCTAAATAAGGTGAAAGAAAAGTAGCTTTTCTTGAACTAGGGTACAATTATAGCATTTGCCATCAATGCTCTACACAGGGGCTCACTCTGATTCCCAACTTGTTGAGTTTGAGATAACTGGTGCTGTGTGCCTGCTTCTTATTGTTGTGCTTGTAGCTGAATGTCTGAAAAGTTGCATATTAATTTACATCTTCTGCAAGTTTTTCTAGGAAAAGTTGGCATCAGTGGTAGAGCTTCAACCATTCATCAACCATGCATCCCAAATGGCTGCACTCGACTATATTGTGTCAGTTGAAAGTGATATATTCATTCCTACATACTCTGGGAACATGGCAAGAGCAGTGGAAGGTCATCGTCGTTTTTTGGGACATAGGAAAACCATTTTGCCCGATAGGTAATGTATTTTCCCATATTGTTTTCTATAAGATTTTCATCTTTCTACAATTTCTGTTACATTCATGTACTCTGTAACGCCGATTTCGCATTGTTATAATTGCTCATTTTTTTGAAGTTTTCCTTGTTCATTAGGAAAGCCCTTGTCCGTCTTTTTGATAAAGTTGATAAGGGAACAATGAAAGGGGGCAGAAATCTCTCAAACCGAGTTATTGAAATCCATAAACGAAGGTATACCAATTTGAAAATCTCTCGTTACTTGTATATGGGTATATTTTGCAAATCTCCTGTAATTGGCATGCTGGGATACTAGTCAAGCTCTGATATGCTTTTATCTGTCTATTTGTTATTTATTATTTATTTACTGTGTAAAAGTTTGTTGTCTTGCATGTAGCATACTTTGTTCATTGAGGTTATACTTGGAAGAATTTTACCCAGCAAAGAGACTTCAACTCAATGCTTTCTTCTTGTGCTTTAATGTTGGTGCTCAGGCAAGGATCGCCAAGGAAGAGAAAAGGCCCTATTTCAGGAACAAAGGGAATGGATAGGTTTCGTTCAGAAGAGGCATTTTATGTGAATCCTTTACCAGATTGTTTATGTCGGAAGGAATCTCCATATATGAACACTTCTCTCATTACCAACTAGATCAAAACTTACACAAAGTGGCAGGTTGCTTGAGGAGTTGGCATCATCATAAATAGGTTTATGGGCTGTGAAATGTGCATTGATTTAATCGGTGCAAACTGTTAAAAGGTATGGAGCTCCACAAGACGAGACATCTGATTTGTTTGGTACAGATTTGAAGAATACAGAATAGAGAATTCATTTGAGCAGTAGCACTATTTCATTTCTAGGATAACCAGGTTTTCGAGTGCAACCATCCCCCTTGTTGAACATTCACTTGATAGAATGAGAAAAGATTCAAATTCTGGCCATATAAAATGGCAAAATGTAGCTAGCTAGCTATATGTAGTTGGTGCCTAGATGAAATGTAGTTTATAGTTCATTTCTCACATTAGGCCTACTTTGACATTGAACTGACTCGTGTATTGGATAGTAGTAATAAGCAATTTTTTTTTTCTCCATTGTAACATACAATGGGGGCTTAATCTGAGAAATTTCATGATTTATTACATTGATTACCGCAATTGCAGTAATAAACTAAACTAAATAATGAGCTCGACATGCAAAACTGTATGGAACATGAACTGTCGAGGCAGCAGTTGCTAGTGCTCCATGGTTTGAAAGTTTTATTATTCTCCAATTGTTATTCGAGTCTTATTCAAATTTCTTTCATTCTTTTTGTAATGCACTTGTAAGAATTATCTCCCAAATAAGATGGGGGAATTCACCATTTATGTATATGTAGCCATAGGCATCCCTTGCACGTCAATAGTTCGAGGAAAATATGGTTATGCATTAGAATTAAATTTACATGTTCCAAGATGTTAACAAACAAGGCTAAACAAAAAATTTCAATAATTATATGATGACAATGTCGTTTTCTTGAAATATATAAAACGTTAAAAACTCATAAGCAACACCCTCCATGCGAACCATATGTCATGGTCCCCAAAATCGAGAATTTTTCCCAATGGATTAATTTTACTATTGATTTAGTTTGACATACATTTTTTAATTGAAAATACTATCTATTCGTGTGTCAAGATATCAAGCTATTAGGATTTTACTTAAATCTTACAACTTAGTCATTAAGATGTCCGGTCTTAAAATGGACACAATAATGGAGTTAAATGTTTCATTAGTTAAGGATCTATTGATTCTCTCCCAACTGGTCGGACCATAGGTGTGATGATTTACTTCACGGGCGAGGTCTCTGATTCAAGTACAGGATGACACAGCTGTGTCAAAGAAAAGAATAAAAGAAAGATCTAACTACTTCATGCTCGGCTATTCAGGGAACGTGATTAATCCTCTACTTCCAGAAGAAATCGAAGAATTTCTTGGGAATCCTACAAGATCTCCAGACCTAATAAAAAGATTGATACACGAGATAAATAGAAGAAAAGTGGAATATCGGGCAATCATTCAAAACAGTACCATGAAAGTCGTAAGCTGTGTTTGGATGAGAGTTATTGTCTATCGTCTGGCATTTATCGTAGAATCAGTTGGGGAGCCTAAGATCCAGTGGTTTACCCTGCAGCGAATGTCAGTGGTTCGAGTCCGCTTATCTCCAACTCATAAACTTATTCANAATAAAAATAGTTCAAGCTTTTAATTGTTATTTGCATAAAATGATTTTTTTAAAAAAAAATTAAATGTATACAGATAAAAATTCTCCTGTCACGTCATTAATTTTTATTTTTTATTTCCTAACCAACTCAATTTATTATTATTATTCTCCTGTCACGTCATTAATTCTAAAAATGTATATATTACTTGATAATATACTAAGATAAAATTGTTCTATTTTACTGAATAATCAAATTTTAATGAATAAAATGTCATAAAACAATTTCTCAAAATTTCAAACTAAACGTGTTTTCTAATTTTTTTTGTTTTGAGAAACAACTTTTAGAATGCGAATCAAACTCGTTTTTAACAATCTTAAAATAGGCCCTCAAATAAGGGCTTATGAAAAAAAGAGAAGATCATCTAAATTTCTCTTCAATTTTCGTTTTATCCTTTGTTTTTAATTGTCCCATTACCGATCTATGAAGATTTTTTTATTTTTTTTTTCTACTACAGAAAATATGCACATCAATAACTTAAGTACTAGTTTCATTAATTTATGTCCATTAAGTATATCATTCTCCAAAAATTCATTAGTACTCTTTAATAAACATAGTGCACAAAAAATCCCTTTATAGGATGTAACAAAACCAAGAAAACAGAAAGAAAGTATTTCGCAGGGGCTATAGTTTAGCCTGTATCATCAATTTGCTATGTTACAATATCTCTGATGCTCGAAACTGATGCAGGTATGGCCTTCAAAGATAGAGTGGAATGGCATGACAGTCTAGTTTGTAATATGATTTGCTGAATTTTCATCCCATAAACTCGCTTGTTTCCCAATCTTGTGAAGAGCCCTGATGACCTCTTCAGTGGTCACATTGCCAGTTACAGTAACCTTGTTCAATTTTGTGTCAATATCGTATGTTTCTATATCTGCATCAAGCATCGACAGAAATCTTTAACTTCCGGGGGTGTTATATATAAACAAGCAGTTAAATAATGGGGGAGCGAAGATTTAATGTCTTTATTAGTTGATACCATACTCAATCGCCTCATTTGAAAAATTAAATCGGTAGAGAGACTACATATTTATTCTAGATTTTACTTTGATTGCAGCTTTCTCCAGATCTCCGGGAAAAGCATGAAAAAAAGGCTCGAATGGTACGATCTCTCCGTTATCCCAGAATGAAATGGGTGATCTCGTAGTTCTTGGTCCGTGAAGATGCATTATTAAGTGCCACGTCACGTTTTACTTGTTGAACTTTAAAATGCTTATGATTGATTACTAAATTTATACATCTGTCACGCTTTACTCACTAAGCTTTAAAATGTTCAGAGTGGTCATTGAATTTAACACATTACACTTCGTTATTCACTCACCATGTTTCAAGGGGAAAGAAAAATGTTATATTCAATTGACATAAATCTTAATTTAGATCATAATCTTCCTTTATATTATATTAAGAAAATAAAATAGAGAAATGTCGACTTAAATCAAGAAAATAAAAAATTATATCTTAAATAGGCAATGGAATTTTAAATTTAGAGTCAATGAATTAATAAGCAGTAACAAAATATAATTTTTAGAGCCGTCACAACGTGATTTAAGAGGAAAGAAGGTCATCATTTTCACGTATGATTTTTTATATTTCAAAATTTTTAATTTTTAAACAGATGAATTCAATAAGTAAAGTTCAGTGACTACTCCGAAATATTTTAAAGTTCAGTAAGTAAAACGTAACGAAACAGTAAGTAAAGCATGACGAATGCATAAGTTGAGTGAGAAATGAAAATGGTGAATGAGTGATATAATGCAATGTGTTACAGTAACTAAAGAAACGTCTAAATCCATAATAATGAATTGTGGTATAAATGAAATATTTTGTAAAATTCAAGGGTGAGTTTGAAATAAATTAAAGTTGTGGACATTAGTGAAACTAACACATTTCTAAAGTGATAAAAGGAACGTAACTCTCAGAGCTGAAGTTCCTGCGGTTCCCAACAATGGCAGCTCTTAGCACCACTACTATTCTTACAAACAGAACCCGAATGACCTTAGTGCCCCGTGCTGTCCTCGAAAACAAAATGCAGGTCTCTTACGAATTGAAGCAGTCACAGTCTCGCCTTTTCCACGAACTCCCATCTGGCCTGAAAATGGAGGTCATCTTCCAAAAGGGCCGAATTGACAAAGATGAGAAATCTCAAAATCCACCTTTGGTTTTCATTCATGGAAGCTTCCATGCAGCTTGGTGCTGGGCTGAACACTTTTTGCCCTTCTTTTGTAAGCATGGTTATGACTGTTACGCTCTCAGCTTGCTGGGTCAGGTACTCGGTACTCTTTTTTTCTTTCTTTTTATGGGTATTCAATTCCTTATCAGCAAGACCGCTTGTTAAAAATTAAACTGGTATTGTTAATTATGGCATATATTGTTGGAGCGGATTGTCATTGAAAGGAAACAAGAAAAAAAAAAAAAAAACTCTTTTGAAGTATTTTCTCACATTTGTCCCAATATTAATATTTTAGCAAATTTTATTAAAGAAATGAACTTTATGTCTTATTGCTAATATCCTGCACCTCATAAACATTTTCAGGGGGAAAGTGATGCACCTTCCGGTGCAGTTGCAGGCTCACTCCAGGTATTTCCACCCTGCTACTATTAACAACTTTTAAGGAGAGTGTTTAACTAAGCTTATAAGCAGTTGTTGACGGCTTAGAAGCGGCTTATAAGCTTAGCCAAACATGCTATAGATAGAGAAAAAAGAAGGGATCAAAGAGTTTTTCTTTTTGAGTTTTTGTTCATATCTTTTTCCATTGTTGATATGATATGCTTCTTAGCACCTCCTAAGCTGAAAAATTCATGCATGCAGTAGACCCATGCCAGTGATATTGTTGACTTCATCCAAAAACAAATTAATTTTCCCCCAGTGTTGCTGGGGCATTCTTTTGGAGGGCTTATTGTTCAGTACTATATTGCAAATATAGGAAATGAAAAATTACATGGTAAGTATTCTGTTTCAGGCTATTGATATACATAGTTAAGAAGGTGAAAGTAGGAATAGAGATTCCATAGATGTGTAAGGACTTAGTGACAAAGAACAGCTGATGTCATTTGTCCTTTCTATTTTCTCGGAGAATATAAAAAATTCTCAAATAACACATAATCCTCAAAAGTTTCTAAGAAATTACTATCTATGTTAATTCAACTATGTGCAAATAGCTTGGTATCTGCTTGAAGGCACAATTCTTTCATTGGCAATGAAATTTCTTTGTTTCATCTTGTGAAGAGGGGAGGATAAATATTTTGTGGATTTTCTAGTGACTGTTCATATTCCTCAGGTGAAGACATAAAATTCTCCCTTGAAAATTATTTCTGTAGCCCAATTAAAACAAGAAAAAGAAGTGAAAACGGTTCCATCCATTCATTTTGAGAAATATTTATTCAGGTGGATGTTTAAATATTGAAAATATTCCCAAAGAATTATGGTTGTATAGCAATGCTATAGAACCAGAATTATATTCAACCATTATACATGGTCCACGGATTTCCATAAAGATTTTACCCTACCTGGTCTTGATTCTAGAAAAGGAAGGCTTGCACCCATATCTTGCTGGAGCTGTGCTTGTTTGCTCAGTACCTCCTTCGGGCAATAGGTGACTCCCAATCCACGCGTACTGTAACGTTGTTTTCTATGTGGATTTCGGCTGACAAGTCTTCTTTTTCTTTATTCAGTGGGATTGTGTGGCGGTATCTCTTCTCCAAACCCGTTGCTGCCTTTAAGGTCAGAAGTTTTAGTTTTAAGAACAAATAACTGACATTTCTACTGTGTTATGTTGTAGAGCATATATGGTGTGCGTATCACCTGCAAAAACTTCTTTACCAGCTTCAAAATAGAATATAGCTTCAGAAATTAAATAACCGTCCGGATTTTCGCTTTTGTGGATTTACAGAGTTATGTCCACGAAAGAACTAACTGGTATTTTGAAACGTAATTTCAGTATATTACTTCATAACTCTCGAATGCACAAATTCCAGATTTCTCATCCTTCTTTGACGTGAAAATATTGGTTGATAAGGCTTTCAGTATTTTTTGTCCCCTTTATGGTAGATCTATTTACAGTGTATCCATTCTTGTAAACCTTACATGGTTGAAACTGTTAAAAATTTCATATATTGAGCAGATAACACGCAGCTTGGCAGCAAAAGCTTTTCAAACTTCTCTGCCACTTTGTAAGGAAACTTTCTTCTCTGCAGAAATGGAGAACCAAGTAGTCCTACGGTTAGTACATGAAAACCTCTAAGCTTATTGCTTCTAGACTTTCTGGATTGAATATTTTTCAAACCATTCTGTAGTAATATATTCTGTGCATTATCTTGTCTTCACGATGGTATGTATCACATGTATACGAGGAGTCAGCAAGACCCTTTGTATTTTGCTTCTACCATTATATCTACTTAGGAATATTGAATGAAAACAGAAGGGTTTGATTGCTGAGGGCGTTTGAATAATGAAATAGTGAATCAATTATATATACCACAGTTTAGAAGTAAGATTTATTTATTTATTTATTTTTTGTATTGAACTAATCTTTTGATGAAAAGATATCGAATCTTATTAGACATCATCATCAAACGCCCATGTTGGAAAACTTGGGGACGAAAGTCTAAATTTGGGAGATGGCAGGGCAAGGATAACTCAAGAAAACACTTTTCTTATTTCTTGGATTGATTTTCATTACATGCTTAGGATTGCAAGCCTTTTATAGCCTCTACAAAACATGTGCCTACCATTATTGCATACTTCCCCTTAAAATAATGCATGTGTATATATATCAAGTACATGAATTTACCATAGCTATGTTTCCATTTTTGCAAGATAAGAAAAAAAATACCAATTGACGGTTTTTGATTCATTAGTCATTATCATTATAGACAGTACTAACGAAGATCGAGTGACAAAGCAGTGGAGAATTGCCTTTAGTGGACTTCAATGATTGTTTAGATACTTTAAAGAGACTAGAGAGATATATGCTCTACTCTTCTAAACAAAGCAAGATCCTGTTTTCTTAAGTGAAATTGCAACTTAAGATCAGCCAATTTGACTTGTAGGTCTTATATAGTTAGCTACATGTATCTTATTTTTTTTTTTTGAAACATAGCTACATGTATCTTTAACTGGGAAACATGCATCACAGCAATATATAAGTATTTAAAAGACATTCATGATACAACTCAAAATACATGAACTAACTCAACAATACAATCAAGTTTATGGAAAGGCAAAGATTTCTTGGGCGTGAAGGGAAGAAGGCTTATTCATAGCATTCACTCGCTAGGTTTGGGGCGGGCTTCTTTCTTTCCTGGAACTCGCCCATTCACCTGAAAAGACTGAACTTTCTGCTTGATTCCTTTGATTCATTGGTAATTATCATCATAGACAGCACTAACGAAGATAGAGTGATATAGCGGTGGAAAATTGCCTTTAGTGGACTTTGATGATACTTTTGAAGAGACTTGAGAGAAATACGATTACCAAGTTGTACTATTTGAGCAAAGCAGGTTCCCATTTTCTTTAGTAGAGTTGCAACTAAAGTTCGTTGGATCTAACTTCAGGTCTTATCTATAGGTATATGGATCATTTTTTTTTGAAACATAGGTAGATGTATCTTATAACTACGAAACATGTATTATGTCAATATATAAGTATCTCAATAGACAAATTCGTTAAACAACTCAAAATACATGAACTAGTTCAACTCTACAATTAAGTTTATTGCAGTGTTATAAAAGACGAGAAAAGGCACCCCTGAGCGTGATGCATTTTCAAAACTCCCAAGTATATAATGTGCACGGAGTGGAAAAAGATAGTGAACTTTTGACCGACTAATGTGTTCTTGGGCACCAAAAGGGCCTTTTTTATTTTAAATTTTTTTTTCTAATTTCTTTTGGATCATTTCTTGGACCTAATGACTAATATGGGCATAGACCCTAAATTAGTGTGGACTATTTCTTGAGCCAATTCACCTAAAAAAGTGACTTGTACTTCAATTTTCAATTGTAACTAGACGTTTGTAGGATTTATTACGTAACTTTAGTATTTATGATTTAGTTGTTTTGTGTGCATATACTCAAAAGAATAATTAAAACAATATTAAAAATAAGAAAACGGTGTATTTAAGCTCGTAAAGCTTAAGGCTTGACCTTGCCTCACCATGTGCTTTTCCGAACAATGCTATGAAGTGCATAAGAACTAAAAATTTGAGGATCTAATAAGAAACCCAGGAAAAGAAGTTAGAAAGATGTGATTGTTAATGTGGCTTGTAAACTGCCAAATTGATTATCAAAGTGCCACTTTTGGGTGCAACAAAAAAAGCTTGAGGTATCTAATGAATTAGCGTGAGCTAATATTGAAGTCTTGGTAGGCGATACAACTATGAATCGGAAAAAATTGAATATGCTTCTTAAAATTTATTCCAAATATTCATTTCATGTGATTTGGTCAAGGTCTCAAGAAGTAACAACCAATGCACCAAAGAAAATAACAAATTTTGTCTCATTTAGTTAAAACAAGATTATTAGTTGGTCTAATGATTAGAGGTTAATACCGAGTGTCAATACCACTAGCTGAATCTATTGTTACTTGCATGCTATTGGAATGTTTTTCTTGATTGAAGAATGAAGGGATATTCTGTTTAGAACATTAGTAGAATCATCTTTTTTATGCCATATAGAATTTGGAAGTAGTTTTGTTGTTGTAAGTCTGTAATGGCACAGAGGTTTTTGTCTGGTTACACGAATTATGATTCCCCCTTTCTGTTTTACAATTAGAACAGAAGTCCATGTGCATGTATAATACATTAGCTAACACAGTCCATTCTTCTGTGGTACCAAGTTTTAATGATGGTTTTCTTTGTTTTTTCATCAGTTACCAAAAGCTGATGACAGAAAGTTCAAGGATGCCATTGTTTGATTTACGGAAGCTCAATGCATCACTTCCCACTCCTCCAGTGAAAGATTCTTCAATCAAAGTTCTTGTCTTGGGAGCTCAAGATGACTTCATAGTGGTAAAACTCAATACCCCGAGTGCTTATGCGTAACGAATCACAAAATAAAATTTTACGTTCTGCTTTAAGTTCGTTATTAAACAAAAGAACCTCATTTCTTCTTTCGATCGATTCTGCTAGGATACCCTGAACTCGCATGCTTCGATTAATTTATGTTTTCTTTCAACTTCTATCATCAATATCTACTGTAATTTAGTGGCTTTTGCAACTGTCCCATGTTGAGAATGAATACTCCACATATTCGTCTCACATTGGAATAGTAAGAGTTCGTATTTTACTTTCTTCACCTGTATCAGAAGCTCCTTCGAACATCAAATCCATCCCGAAATTGAGCATCTATAAAGAGTATTTTAAGGGTTTTGCAAGTATTTTGGGGTTGCAATTGAGTGATTGGTACTCTTATATATTCTCTATTGTTGAGTAACAAAAATCTTCCCGTCTCTATTCATGAATGTAGATCATGCGCCTAACTATTGTTGAAGGATATCAAATTTACTGAGTATGAATTTTGTAGGATGGCAAGGGACTTGAAGAAACAGGTAAGTTTTATGGAGTGCCACCTGTTTGCATTGAAGGAGTTGCCCACGATATTATGTTGGATTGCTCATGGGAAAAAGGTGCCCAAGTGATACTATCATGGCTGAATCATTTGAAGAGATGAGAGACTTAACTAAAGCAAGATCGGGCATCATTGTTGAGTGAACTTCATTTGAAATGTTGGAGCTGTTTGCTTAAAGAAATTCATTTCTACTTTGCCGTTCGTTGTTACAAATTCAAGCTAAAATTGGTTTGAAATTTAGTTGATATATGAGATGGCCAGCAGATGATCAAAACTGAGTTCCTCAGGAATCCAAAAATGGACAATGGGAGGTGACATTACAGTAATCAACCGAATGGGAGAAACTCCATAGGAACGGTTATTGTGCACCGAACAAAAAACATGGCGGAGACGAGTAATCCTTCAAATGTAGTTCAAGAGCATACACCATTTGCACAATTCATTGAAATCCATTTGAAAAGACAGAAAATGACAACTAATGTTGTAACAGATAAATCATGCAGAAATAACAGGATTCTCCATCATGCTAACACAAGATGTTCATGTTACAATCCCCTTTGATAACAATTATTCCCATCCTGCAACTCAAACTGCACAAAGAACTCGGCAAGGGACTGCTTAACCTGCATTGAATTTAATTATCACTGAAGTGATTAAATAGCCTGACTAGGAATATTTCATGGATGGTGAAAGACAAGAAGTCAAAAGTGAAAAAATATAAGCAATTAAAATAATTTTCTCCAAATCACGAAATTGGTAAGCAAGAGACTACACCTGACAGTGGACATCAACTGAGGCATCATCACTTCTTTTCCTCTTCTTTCGGTGCTTTGTCTTCATCCTTGTTCTGCTGGGACTAAATCAATAAAATACAGATCAAGACTACAACAAGATACGGCTTAAGAGCATATCCAAGAAACTCTCTATTTACAACAAGTCATATATAAGAGAGAGCATCTTTAAATTTAGGGAGAATTATTTTTATATACTCTCCATTTTGGCTCTTCATATGACTATTGAACAAGGAAAAATGATTTATGTTGCTAAATAATCTAACAAGTTGACATAGATATTCCCCATGATTAGAACAAGAGATTGATGTGAAACTATCAGTCCCATAGAACTTGTGTGTTTTCCCTCTCATAAAACATGTCAATAGATGTAAAGATACAAGTCAGAAGAATGCAGCCTTGATAAATCTTTCAGCTAGGTTATTGTGCCTAAGAAAGGTATATAATGTATTCAAAACAATGTTAGGAGGATCAAAATAAGTACATTATATGTAAGCAAATTAAAGTGAAAAGTAAAATTTCATGTACATCAATACAAAGCGACTTACATTTGTGCAGTCAGAAATATGTGGGTAGAAGGACTGAACAATTTAAGCTAGAACATCATCAAAAATTTAGCAGGCCATAAAACATAATTCACAACACTGAATAAAATATTATGTTGTGATGTGATCAATCTTGCTACAACAAATATCAACCTTTCAGCTCACCTCAGACTGACTTTGCATGGAAGCAAGCAAATCTTTGACATTGGGATCATTTATATCAACTCCAGGAAGCTGTCAAAGCAAATGAACCACAACAGAAATCTAGATGTCAGTTTAATGTTTTTGTTTTTTTTTTTTTTTTTCAATTAATGATGCTGGATACATTTGAGTTAACCATAACATAAGAGACATGAAGAAATCAGCCTAGAAGACTCACCGAATCCAGGATAGAGGACACAAAAGACTGGTCTGCCAGCAGCTTATTCATATCTGTCTGGTTTGATTGGTCTTTTGTACCCTCCTGCACGGACAATTGAAGGGCTACATGCACCACAACAAATAAGATATACCCGAAAAATGATTTAGAACAGTAGATCCCAAATACGCTTTACCCATACATAAATTAAGAAAATATTTTATAGGGAAAGTCAGATTATTTATTGCAAGCATGTAGAGGAAACAGCACAAAATAGGTGCACACGGAGCATTGAAAAACAAGAATATTTTGTATGCGAGACCCACAATGAAAACACTTATGGAGCCTTAATTAATGCAAGCAAAATAGGGCAACGACACTAGTAAAAAGAATTGAAGTAAATGCAAACAAAGAACAGAAGTGGGGAAGATACAAAAATCATGCACTCAGGGCTCTCTCCCTGAGACAAACTACATCCATAAGTTCAAAATTATAATGTTTTGCACAATGTCATTCATATGAAGTTCACCTCAGTGTTGAAGAACGTTATCCCAATTTTTTGGTTTAACAAGGGATTTATACCCACAATTTGTATGGTTTGTGTGGCGACTGATTGCTCTCTTTTAATCAATCATAATGGTGCAATTGTACTGCTCCTCCATACATAAAATGACAGGCACTGAATTAACACAAGGGTATCAAAAATGCAAAAAAAGTTCAATTCCAAAAGTTGCAGTGACCCTCCTGCATTAAAAGTTTGTAATAAAATAATAAAATTATCTGAACATTTAGCTTCATTTATGAAAACCAAAAATTAATGGCATTAACTTCACTTTAGTAATGATGAAACCAATCTTCTATCAATGTTATTGCCTTCAACCATTGCAAAGGATTAAATTGTCGATTCCATATAAAGGAACTTGAAAAACCACGGTATATTTTTAATCCAGTTTTGGATAAAAATCAAACTTAATTTAGACATGCTGCAGTAATGGTGTGGGCCCAATATCATAAGAATCAGACTGGTCAGTTTGGTCCAGTTACTTGAAAAGAACAATAACCATAAACAGAACTGAACAGTTCACTGCGGTTCTCATGTTCACAACGCAACACTGAGAACCCAACGAGTTACCCTGGGCAAGAGGAAGAACTAGGGCTTGTTGCAATGGTGTTTGGCAGCTAGAGTAGAGTGGGGGATGGAGGTTGACAAATAGGTCTTGCAAGAAGGGGATTGGATTGCGTGAGGGAACTAGGTTGCGTATGCATTTTACGGGAACTTTAAAGAGTAATACTGTGTTTGGTTAGCCAACCTAGAAAGAATTATAGGCTCTTTAAAAATAGCAAGGGCGCCTAAACTTATTTTAATAGAGCTTATTTTTTAGTTTCTAAGCTCTTTCCAAAAAAAATTTACCAACTGAAGCTTTATAAGAATTTTTTTACCCCCCACCCCCAAAAAAAAGGTTTATCCTATATAACCCGATTAGTAATAGGTAGAATTCAGGAAAATAATCCAGATACATTTTATTCCTCTTCTCATGTAAGTGACTATTCCCCTTCACGGGAAAGCAACAGAAATAAAGAAATATATAACAAGCAGGCTAAATAGGATAAAACATAAGTACAAACACATGGGGTTAGTGTACAACATCAGATTGAATTGTTAGTGAGCTTAATGAAAAGGAAAAGAAACAATGCACAAGTTAAGAAATGAAATTCAGCCAGCCAACATAAGTTCTCACCAAGCTGCAAATCGTGATCATCGGCAGCTGCTTCTGACATTTCGGTATCCCGCACAGCAACAGCAGAGGAAGATTCATCCATAGACATTGCAAGAGCCTGCTGTAACAATGCATTTTCATCATCCTGAAAAGAAAGAAAATTCATATGTTAATTGTGTTCAGATGTCATCTTCGCACTCAGCTTGCACACGAGAAGTAAGCATGAAATGTGGAAGTTCAGAAAATAAGCTCAGCAAATTTCACCACCTAACAAAATTTAACACAGGAGCTGTAGATGTAGTGCAGTATAAAAGAGAAATGTGAAAACAGAGCATGTCCTACACGACGTCAATTCAATTGGATCGGTAAATGGTTCTATTACTGCAGTCCACATCACGAAACTTGTCATCCACTAGTTCTATAAACTTGTATCTGGGCCTGGAAGAACCTCCCTTCAAAAAAATTTTACCAAGACACGCAGACTCCTGAGTATCTGTCTGACTCCTGATATATAGTGTATACCTTCTTTACAGAATTAGTACTTCAGAAAAGTCATCTTCTAGTTCCCTTGCCATAAACAAGTCAAAAAATGAACTCTTACCATTCCAATTCCTCATTCTCTCTTTCAGGACTGCTTTAAGGTCTCTCACAATATTTTCATTCTCGCAATTATGTACATAAATCTCTTGCATAATCTACATTTCACAAAATGTTCTGTATATTGCAATTGCCATATATGACTCATAAGGAGTCGTTGGTAAGCATTTAGGACGTCAGAGTCATTGAAGCACCATTGCCACCATGGAAAAATGATTGTTTTCATTGTATAGACAACCTAAACAGCAGAGAGATTTGGGAGCAGATGTCATGTCGAAAGTGAATCCCACTTGGATGCTTTATAAGACAAAGTAAAAATAGCTCCTTTAGTTTATACAGATTTATTTAGAGAGACAACAAATCTCATGAATGTAAAAAGCATGGCATGGAATGAAATTGTTTATTCAAAATCAAAAGAAGTTTCTACCACATATAAGCAAAAAACTAACGCGTGTTAAATTCTCCTAATTTTACATGGATGATTAGCATGACGACAGTCGTCTTAAATATTTCAGGTTTGTCAATGTATATAGATGTGTTGGTGAATAAATTATGTAACTTCCAAGTAGATTATGCCACTTCACATATCCCAAAAGTCATAAAGTGGTCTTTTAAAAAGAACGGGTACGCTTATGCCCACTCAATGAATGTCCTTGTAAGATCCAGGAATTTTTACCAAATACACCAAAAAGAAAAAAGAATTCAGTGCAAAGGGACTCTGACCATTAGGCCTTTTTTCTTGGTTTCAGGTTCGGTAGTTGCAGTGTTCACAATTTCAGATATGGTAGCATCCTGTGACGCGGAATGTTCTCCACTTTCCTGCTTTGCAGTTTCTTCTGCAGCCTTCTTTGCAGCTGCTTCTTGCCTTGCCCTCTCCTCTTCCATTGAAACTCTAAGTGCAAGAGCAAGTTCAGGATCTAGGTTTGGATCAACGCCAAATTCAAAACCAGATACTCCACTGGCTGCTGCTGCAGCAGCTGCAAAACCACTTCCTCCCTCTCCATCACCAGTAAAGATAGGTGTACTGCAAAACATAATAATAATAATAATTAATATGGGGAAAAAATAACTGGTCAGGTGCTGCAGTGAGAGGTGACAGAAAATCTATCTAAGAAGTTTAGCTATTCACTTTCTTCATCACTTCAGGATTTTATGCCCTCCTATTTCCTAGTTTATTTACATCCCAATAATTATTCCTTCGAAGCACGTGCCTAGTTCAGAATCTCAGGGCTTTAGGTCCTTATCAATATATGTGGTGTGAATGGATAATCAAGTCCATTTTAAATAAAAAAATATTCTTCAGTTCCATTCAGAACTTTTAGGATGTGCTGCAATTTCCAGCCCCTATCCCAGGTGGTGTTTGATTTTATCTTAGAAATCTGTAATTTTGATTGTTGAAAGCAAAATTATTCTTCCTGCGCTTGAGCTAGGGTTAAATGGCATCATAACCAAAGACGGTACATGTCATGTGTCTATAATCATAGAATTATTTAGTCAGTTGACATTAACAGATACTGCAATTTGGAAAGCAACCTGATGAGCACATCAGAAAGAGCACTTGGACCAGGAGGAACGTGCACAACATGACTGCTATCATTATTATTCACAGCAGCAACAAGCGCCTCGAGCTTCTCAGTCTTCCCCTCATCTTCCTCACCAAAATTAACAACATCAAGTGCAACACTGTTCTTTTTCAATTTCCTTCCAATCATCTCCAACACCTTCTTGTCATATTTCACAGGACTAAAATCACAAGTTCTAACAATTAGAAAACCAAGAATAAGAAATTGAGCATAATGGAATTAATAAATAGCAGGAGAGATTACCCCCCGGCAAATACAATAATCCTCTGTTGTTGCTTTTTGTTTTGGCGATGCTTGAGAGCCAGCTGGGCCACCTGGATCCCTGCAGCTAAGTTCATCTCACCACCTATTTCTAGACCTGCATTGATAAAGAAGGAAACTTTTCGCATACAACATTAAAGAAATAACTAAAATAATCTTCATATAATAAACAAAATAACTGAATTTCCTCATTTTTTTCATATCCTTAGGAAACAACTATTTGCAGTTTCTCACTTGCTTTCAACAGGAAAAAAAAAACGTATATAACCAATATAGCATAAAGAAGAATAAAAGCTGACCGTGCATGCAACCTAGGATCTTTCCAAGATCGCTAGTCGGTGTTACCAATACGCGAACCCCTTTTCCTGCCATTGTTAATACCCCCACCGTATTCTCTGGATTCGACTACATATTAATAAATAAAAAAATTAATTAAGAGAAGCCTAAGCAATGGTTGATAAGAATACTCCAAATCGACACGAACTAAAATTATACGCAACAATGATTAAGAAACCCCAGTGAGAAAAAAGTTTGAAAATGGAAAAGTAGATACCTGGGTTTTTGCGCCACATATGAGACTAACAGCGTCAGCTTGAGCCTGAAATCGATTCGGGGAGTAATCGCCGTTCCTCATCCACTCAGAATTGTCGATGCAGATCATTGTCGCCTGATTTTTTTCAAAAATAAAATTGAAGTATAATAATTAATCGCTGAACATAAATAAAACCCTAATATTTGAAAAAATATGAGATAAGATAAGAGGACATACCTCGAGCACCATGATTTCAAGATTTTAATTAAAGAAACTCACAAACGTCGAGAGATTGGATCACAGAGTCGTCTTCTTTTATGCGTTCCTTTAAAAAGGTATTTGGGTTTACTTGCTGCGAAAGAAGAGATAAAGAAGAGGGGTTTAGTTTATTTATTTTACAGGCGCTGGTTTCTCGCATTTTCACATTTTCACCCTCAACTTTGGATAAATAATAATGGGCAACTTACACAAATACCCTTAAAATTAAGGGTTTTTGAAAAATCATATGAAAATTTTTTTGGAAGTAATAAATACTGTATAATATTAAAAAGTGACACAATGTCAATGTCACTATTTTTTATAAAAATTGTCACTTTTTAATTAAAAAAAAGTTTTACAGTGCCACTTTTAAAAGTTAAGTGTCACTTTTTTTAATTAAAAAATGACGTACATTGTCACTTTTATTAAAAATTGATGTTTGTCAATAAAAAAAAGTGATAGAAATCAAGAAGGTGACTGAAAAAAGTGACAGCACTAAAAAATGTGACAAATTAAAAAAAAAAAGGTGATAAATACTAAAAAAAAGTGACAAAAATCCAAAAAAATGATAAATTTTTTTAAAAAGTGATGAATTCAAAAAAGTGACATAAATTAAAAGAAGTTACACAAATAAAAAAATGAGTTGATCGATTATTATAGCATGAGAATAGAAATCCTTTGAGAGCAGAATTTTGGCATGTTATACCTCAAAATTGAACTAGCTTAGTTACCAACAGTGTGCAAATACTATTGCAAATAAATGTTGAAATGGCTGGAGGTGTATGGAAAGTGAAAATTGTTTTATATCGGGATGATTTTCTTATCTTGTACGAATTTGATTATAGACGAATTCTTGTCAATGAGAAAATCACCAACATACTGTTTTTGTCACTTTTTTTTTAATTTCGTCACTTTTGAGTGTTTGTTACTTTTTTGTGCCATTTTTTTTTAAATTGTAATTTGTCATTTTTTGTCCTTTTTTGAGTTTGTAGTACGAACCAGTGAAATGACAGAATCCATAAAAATTATCCAACTGGTTCTGGAAGGAATTACTAAACCCACCATCCATCTCAATATATATCATTAGCAACTGTCTTTTCGAAAACCAGCACACAGGAAACCCACCACCAAGCAATTTCCATATCGTCAATCCAATAGTAATGGGCAGTCGTGAAATTTTTGTAATTTGATAAATGACGATGAAGCCACCTAATAGTAAGAAAAAATCGGTTCTTCTTCTTCTTTGAAATTGATTCTTTATCAACATTTCGTTTCCCCTTCAACCCACATTCTCCAACCACTGTAGCAATAGGAGTCGAAGTCAGTTGTCGGAGTCGGCGTTGGTGTCGGGGTGGATAATTAGGAATTGGAGTCAGAGTTTTTGATTTCAGATCAAAACAACATAAGATTTCTGTTATTGCGATTTGGATTTTTTTGTGTCTAGTGTTTAAAATACCCACGAATAGGAGAATGAGAAGGTGGAAGATGAAAGACGAACTAAGATAGACAGAGACAGAGATTCTTGGAGATGAAATCGTCGTTGTTAAGGAGATGAGAGCGTTTCTATGCTGAGGAGTGGGTTTTTACTGAATTAGGTTTAGGTTTTAGGTTTAGGATGTATTAATTAAGTGTTTAATGGTTTAATTAGTTTTAAAAGGGTATTATTCAATTTAGTTAGTTTAATAGGGCACTAGGCCTAATTTACTCAATAATAATAACCGATCGCATTTGAAAATGTTACATATAAGCTCATTTTGATATTTAAGGCCATCTAGTGGTGTCAATCGAGCCGAACGGTTCGTCGGTTCGGTCGCTCGACTCGTAAAAAACGAGCCACGAGTCGCGACAAGCTCGAGCCGAGCCGAACTCGGCTCGCGAACCACGAGCTCATGGGCCTAGCCGAGCTCGACCTACGAGTAACGAGCCGAAACAAACGAGCACGAGCTATGTCGACTCGACCCATTGCCATCTCTAAGGCCATCATCCATTTATCCTACAAGTTGTGAAGTGACAATATTTCCTAGACTATTGATCAAAACAATTAAGGGCTTGTTTGATAAACTTTTTTTTTTCCCATTGAAAATGGAATTGAAATTCCATTTCTCACTTTTGCCATGTTTGATGACACTTTTTTTTCAAGAATTGGTTTTCCTTTTTTTTTTTGCAATAGAAATAAATTATATCCCCAATTGTTAAAAAAAAAATTATTCCTTTAATTGACAATTCCCTTGTTAAAAAAATCCAAACGAACACCAAAAAATTTTCAATATTTTTTTTTATTTCAAATAAATTATATCCCCCAATTGTAAGAAATTTTATCCCTTTAATTGACAAATTTTATAAAAAATAAAATCAAACGAATACCAAAAGATAAAAAATTTCAACATTTTTGAAGTGAAAAATTATATCAATCAAACACAATTAATTGACAATTCTCAATAAAACAAGTTCTACGAAATTCAATTCCCTACAATTTATTTTTTTTACACCCAAATTCCATCTTTGAACCCTAAATAAAATGCAAATTCTACTCACGTTCAAGGATGACATAATTTCAAATCACCTACCCACCTACATTACTCAGTTCCAAAATGATAGATGGGACGAGGACAAGAACCGTGGTCCCCATCTTGGATTCTCCTATTCCATTCTGAATTTTTTTTATATTATTATTCAATCGATATTTCATTTTTAGCTCTTGATAAGTTATAGTTTTGGATCTCGATTTTCAATTCTTCAAGGTACATCAGTCGTAGTATAATAGTTATTGGTATTATTGCTCATCTTTCCTCTGTTTCAGCCCCGTATTTTGGAAAAATTTTTTATAATAGTGATTTTTGGGATAATAGGTGGTTAAAATTTTGAATTTACGTGTAAAATTATTTTTCTGAGAGAATATGTAATTAAAATCAGTTTTTTTTTTAAAAAAAAAACTTGTTAAATATGAGGCTCAAACACGGGTTACGAATTCTCTAGAATTTTTCTCAAAGTCATACATGTTCATAATCCATAATATATCAGATATCACATCAAATAATAATTATTTTTGGACGATTTTAACCCTGCTACAATTTAATTATTTAAATAATAACTTACTTTTCTTTTTTCAATTTGCAATAAATACTACAAAATTTTCGTATTTCGTGTTATTAATTCGTATTCACATTAATCTAGATTTAATTAATCTTGATTTGATGAATCTTGATCTACACGAATTTAGAGTTATTATGGATGTATTTATTTCTATTCATGATCCAGAAATTTTAATGAGTGTTTAAATTCATGTTTTACCAATTAATTCTTATGTGCCAAATGTAATATAAAAATGTTGCTCATTTGTTGTATTTCACCATAACAAAAATTTTGAATCATGGAAGTTGAGATTAAAGGGTATAATTTTTTTCTCTTAAATTTATATCCTGAATTTTATTTTCTTTAATTTGTTTGAAACTCATCAAATCTTCCAATAAATTGGTATCAAATATTACATTTACATCACTTATAAAATATTTCTGAGTAACGTGTAATGTACACTCAACTCTAACTTGTAGCTACAAGAATGACCTTGTTGTTCCCCTTCACTAAATGAGGAACAATGTTGATTTTCCTCGTTCTCTTGTAAATTTGATTTCTTGCATCTAAAACAAATTTAATCCTTAAAATTTCTATATCGTTTTCTTTAATATCTTCTTCAGTTTGTATTAAAAAATCATTCTTAGCACAACTAGACCAAAGTAACCCATTCTACACATTTCTAAGACTTTGTTTTTGCAAATCGAGTTACCGTAATATTCTGGAAATTTCACGTAGAAGCTAAGTTACCTATAAGTGTTGAATTACATAACTGAAATATCGGTTAAACGATAGTGTTGCTATGTCCATCGGATATTTGGACCGCCCATTAATATGGACATGTAAAACGCACAACTTAAATTTCTCACATGTCATTTCGAACATGCTGGAAAATTTCGTGTATGGAGTGACAAACAACGTCGAGAAATTCTTCAAATTACATTTAAAATTCTGTGAAAATTTCGACAGAGTAACAGTAGGAAATAAATTACAAATAAATCATAAAAAATGTGCAGTACAGCAACAATAATTTCAAAGTCGAGGAAAGTGTTGAACACTTTGTCCTTAAGTCGAATTTGTCTCGCAATGGTACCTACGGTTTATGGCAATCAACTCTCAAGATACAACGACTATCTTCTTGTGTGAGTAGCACTACAACACACAAGAAACGACAAACCAGAACTTGGTTTTCGAACTCCGGTATGCAAAGTGAAAAAAATCTCAAGATACAATGACAATCTTTTCGTGTGAATAGCACTACAACACACAAGAATCGACGAACCAGAACTTGGTTTACGAACTCTGGTATACAAAGTGAAGAAAATCAGAATTTATGCAGCAAGAGTGCAAGAATTTGGTTGAAAAATGAGAGAAAATTAATGATATATGATTGCATGTCATTGGTATGTAGATTGAGACGGGTCCTATTTATAGATGTTGAAGGGTTGTGGACGAAGTAGTGCGAGCTAAAACACAATAATCGCGCGTTTCTAAATTTTAGCTCGTTGTCCGATCGCTACGTCACTCGAGCGACACTTTCAGTGAACCCGCGATACTGTCGCTCATTTTCCACATTTTTCCTTCCAATTTTGGACCACAACTTCTTATTCATTCGAAATTGATTTTGAGACACTAGTTATACATGAAAATCAAAATTCTATTTCTTTTGGAGGCGTTGCCCCCGAACCCCCACGAGGGGTGCTGCCCCCTCGACCCTCCAGTTCTTTTGGGAGTTTCGCCCCCGAGCCCCCCATTTCGAAGCGACAAAGAATAAATAAACGGGTTATGTATTGGCCGAGGTTGACACGAAGTCACATTTTTCAATGCTTGATTTTCGATTCTTGACCAATCTTTATCATGTTTTAAACCAATTTTCAACGGAATATTTCTCATTAAATTATTGATATTAGATTTATTTATTTTTATGTTTTCACCGTTCAAAGAGAATTTTCACAGATATTATAAAATCACAACAAGAAGTCAATAGTTCAAATGGTTTAACTTGATGAAAATTTTTACTTGTACATCAACTTTTGTACATAAGGGGCTACACCCCCCTCACATGGGACGTGGGACCAACTGCATAAAATATTTTTTTATTTAAGCGGGTCTTACACCCATATGAACAGGGTATACACCCGAAGTACATTATGATGTACAAGTAGTAAAGCCGTAACTTGATAGCCTTTACAAGCAACACATGTCATAGTTTTGATTCTTTTTGTCAAATTGTATATATGACCCTTGTTTGAATTTAATATTTTTTTTTCTCTCTTCTTTTCAATCACATTTTACAATAAAATATATTATACACAAACTAAAAAAAAATTCATTATTTTTTAATCACATATTTTTCATCAATCTATTATTACAAAATACATTATTTAACTTTTAATGGGGGCTCAAAGTTATAAATTAATAGTCCTTGTTTGATCTCTAATATTTTTAAAATATATTTTTTTCTCTCTTCTTTTCAACCACACATTTTCAATAAAATAATATTACATGCAAATTCAAATTTTTTCTTATTTTTCAATCGTACATTATCCATCAATTTACTATTCTAAAATGTATTCTTAGGCAAAAAAAAAAAAAAAAAGCCTCAAATAGGCTCTTAGTTTTGAAACCTGATCAAAATCGTTCAATTGAACCCACGATTTACAAAAAAAACTCGGGTCAGTCCATTTAACTCGTGCTAGCCAAATGTTGTAGAGATAGTAGATTTGAAAAGCAGGTTTGTTTGGATCTTTGGCTGGGAGTAGAGATGGTAGATTGAAATCTTTTTATTGGTGAGAAAATAAGCGAATAGTTTGCAACAGATGATGAGCATACAAATCCTCGTCCCAATGAATGATTACTGTTTTTATACATAAATTCTCTCGGGTCGAGGTCATGTCCTTCCCAGAAAACTAGAAAGCAACAAGCAAATCCACAAGGTAAAACCAATTTGACATCAATAGTACAAACCCATCTCAAATGTAAATTACATGCCACAAAGAATCACATTTCCACTTTCTATTTCTTTGACTTCTCCACTATTGGAATTTACTTGTAGTTACAGCTCCAATTTTGGCTTCTCAACTGCAAACCCATTCTCCACCCAGGCAATATAGCCACCTCCCATGTTACTCACATGCTTGAATTCCTGTGGTTTAATGGCTAGTATCAACTCGAAACGAAAATGAAAAGACAAAGCGAGTATTTGAAAAAGCTTTTGATAAAAAATGATAAAATATGTAGTTATAAAGTTAAATCTTTGTTTGGTGAAGATTAAAATTAGATTTTTAGTAGATTTTGATAAAAATTGATGGAATGTGTGGTTGAAAAAGTTGTGGGACAAATGAAATATGTGGTTAATATTGATTGTTTGACTTTAACTTAGATTAAAATATGATTTAATCGATAACAAATAGGGGATAATAAAAATTGTGTATAACACGCAATGTGTGGTTAAAATTAATTATTAACTTTGATATCAACTTTTTAGCAACTTTTAAGCTTATCCCAAACAAGCACAAAAAAAATGATGATCAGAATAACTTACAGCTTTAAGAAGATCAGTAGTTGCATACACAGATCTCACCCCGCTTTGGCAGCCCTTCCAGTGCACATAGAAAATAATAATATTAGAAAATAAGTACGTTTTAAGCAGGGCCAAACGTGTCGTATCTACATTTATATATTACATATTCCAGGTTTACCACAATGAGATGATCTTCCTTGCTGCACGCGGACAGAACCTGCTCCATAAATTTCGGATTTTTAACCCTACCTGAATTTCAATATGAGACAAATAAAATCCTTAATTAATAAAATGTTTGAAGAAAAACATTTACACAAATTAATGTTAATATCAGCACCACATTAATATACAAAACCTTGGGGTGTATCGAACATGTAAGGAATGTTGAAGGCCTTCTCCACATGACCCTTCTCAAATTCTTCTACTGTTCTGTTTAAATTAAATTTCACAAACCAATAGTTAAGTACTGTTGCTGAAGGATTAAAAAATTTTACTAAAAAAATAAAATTAAAAAAAAAAGCTCAATCAAACAATTCAATCGGTTCGGTTTTGTGCTCGTCTGACAAGATTTTTGAAAAGTTAAAAGCTTCTTTGAACTAAAAGGTTGCTTTTGAATACTTTTTTGGGAGTGCTTAGTTTTTCAATGAGAAGCAAAAATCCGGCCAAACGGACTTAAAGCTCGAACAAAAAGTCGAGTTTCAAAATTAGCAATCTCAAACGAACCACCATAACATGTTAAGGTGAATGTCAAAAAGCGATCATTTATATATACAACAGAAATTCCTAATTTTACAATACCTGACATCCAGATAGCGGTGGCCTGAATTGAGGAGGTTTTTAGCTGCGTGTACATCGACGGTGATCACCTTAGCTTCTGAACTACAAAATAGAATCACAAAGACAAAGACAACCCAAAATGCCCTCATATTTGAATTATATATTCGATCAAATATTTATTGCAGAGATACCTTGTTTGGTGATCCATGAAATTGGAGAGATTTGTGTATATAAAGGTGTTGGGGCAAGTGGGAATTTTTTTGAATTCAGTTTGCTGTTTGATAGATTGGGAAGAAAACCAGCGGAAGATGGAGTTTTATATACAAATCCGGGTGTCGAATAACGATGGTAATAGGAATAAATGAAAAATTGCATCATTGGGGTTTAACTTATTGCTTCAATAGCAAATTAGTCTTCGCGAGCAAGATGTTCTAAGTTATATTAATAAACCCATATTTGAAAAGGGATTAAAATTTAGATTTTAATTTAAATTAAAGTTAATAATTAATTTTAATCATATATTTCATAAAATTCATAACTCTTTAACCATATGTTTCATCGACCTTCATCAAATTTATTAAACCCACCAAACAGGGGCATTAGAAAATCTAAATGCTCGAAGTAAAATGTCTCACTTGAAATTCTTTAGGGTTCTTTGGGCAATATTTTTAAAAAGTCAAAAGTTACTTTTAAAATTAAGTCCTTGTTTGAGTCATATTAAAATTTTCATTCATATTCTTCTACTCATTTTCAACCACACGTTTTTAATGAAATAATATTTTTCATCACATCAACAACTTTTCTTTCTTTTTCAACCACACATTTTCCAAAAGTATTTTATCTCACTAAAAAGCTTTTAGAAAAAGACGATATAAAATAGTTTTTTTTAAAAGTTCTTTTACAATAAATAGAAGCAAAAGCATAAGGCCATGTTTGGTACGGATTAAAATCAAATTTTAATTTAAATCTAAGTCAAATAATTAATATCGATCACATTTTTTATGGGTCCCACAACTTTTCAATCACACATTTCAAAATTTTTTATAAAAATCTAATTTTAATACATACTTTGGCTGGGAGTAGAGATGGTAGATTGAAATCTTTTTATTGGTGAGAAAATAAGCGAATAGTTTGCAACAGATGATGAGCATACAAATCCTCGTCCCAATGAATGATTACTGTTTTTATACATAAATTCTCTCGGGTCGAGGTCATGTCCTTCCCAGAAAACTAGAAAGCAACAAGCAAATCCACAAGGTAAAACCAATTTGACATCAATAGTACAAACCCATCTCAAATGTAAATTACATGCCACAAAGAATCACATTTCCACTTTCTATTTCTTTGACTTCTCCACTATTGGAATTTACTTGTAGTTACAGCTCCAATTTTGGCTTCTCAACTGCAAACCCATTCTCCACCCAGGCAATATAGCCACCTCCCATGTTACTCACATGCTTGAATTCCTGTGGTTTAATGGCTAGTATCAACTCGAAACGAAAATGAAAAGACAAAGCGAGTATTTGAAAAAGCTTTTGATAAAAAATGATAAAA
>CAIGRB010018221.1:0-34350 GCA_903798255.1 Fraxinus quadrangulata | reverse complement strand
AGGGCTGTAAATGGATCGAATATGAGTCGGATCTGCCTATATCCGATCTAATAATCCAAATGATATTTGATTGTTAAATTTATATCCGTTTTGCTATGTTATCGGATATCCGATCCAATAATCCGATCCGAAATTAAAGAAATTACGAAAAAATAATAATATTGGAATCAACTTTTATTTATTTATTTCCAATTTTTCCAATTCTTAAACGGGTTTAGTAATTATAAATTTTTCAACTTTTTCATCTTTTGAATTTGATGATTTTTTTATTCTAAATTTATTTATTTTAGTCACAAATAACATGTCATAAAAATATTTTATCGACTCAATTATTTATAACAAGTCGGATCTGATTGTTATCAGATCGAATTACCATATATTCATATTTGATACAATTAGTTAACAGATTATTTGATTCGAATCTTGATCGGGTTATTGGATTAAGACCCTGGATCAATCCCCCATTAATTTCATCGGATTCAGATCAAAATTCAATCAATTGATAGCCTTAATTACCTTATCTAATTGAAAATTGGGAGGCCACCTCAATTGTCTCCCTTAAATCTAAAAATTCTTTGACCTCTTCGTCATAAATTGGCATGCTATCATACTTGTCATAAATTATATTAAATATCTCTTCAATTTCTTCATCGAAAATCAGTGCACCACCATAATCCAAATCTAAAAATTCATCTGCTTCAACCCTGCTATGAAATTTTTGATCTTGAGGTCTACTCCCTATTTGGTAAGGTTAAAATTTTGATTTTAATCTAAATCAAAGTCAATAATTAATTTTAACCAAATATTTCGTAGGACTACAACTTTTCAAGCACACATTTCATTAACAATTATCAAAATCCACTAAAAATTTAATTTTAATCTGTATCAAGCATGGCCTAATTCCCAATGCCGGTCAACATGTTCATCATCGAGGAGACCATAGAATTTGTGGGTCCACTGCTACTTATTTGAAGAAAGAGAATGTATAACACGGCGAAATGTTTGCACATATTCAATTAGGACCTAATTGAGAAGTTATAAGATTTGAAGACTTAATTAGAAACTTTTTCATTTTTTTAGGAACTTAAGTGCAAATATTGGAAAATATGCACTTAGTTGGGAAAATGATTAGCTTAGGATGAATAATAAAGATGACGATGATGTTGATGATGACACCGACGACGACAACACTAATGATTATTATGTTAATAGTGTTTTTGTTTTTTAGAAAATTGAAAAGTAAGTTCTTAGTCTTAATTAGTAAAGTTAAACGCGGATCAACTGAGACCTAAAGTGCAAACTTGAGAAATATTGGGAAATGATGAATTTTGCGTGAAATGTCATGTTTGAGTTAGGAATATTTATTTTGGGCTTATTGTGAAGTTTTGGGCATGTTTTTAGCTTTCTCCTTCAAAAATCACTTTGGGCTTACCAAGTTTAAAATGTTGAGTCCAAGAGTGATCTATAATAATGCTATTTGTACGTAATGTAGTTACGTAATGATTTACATATAAATGATATATCAAAAAGAGAGTTGAGATTTTTTTTTTATTTGGTTGAAAAATTCTGACCAAATAATATCACATCACATTATGTGTATATAAATCATTATGTACATGTAGCACAATCAGAGTGACCTATTACATCCCACATGAAAACGCATTACTTTTGGAGTAATGTTTTTTGTACATCATTGTATATATAATGGTGTACAGATAGATGATAGGAAAAGAAAAAAGGGAGGAAAAAAGAGAATCTCAATTATTATAATCACTCTCTTTTCCATGTCATCTATCTATGCATTATTATGTAAAAAATAATGTACAAATAGCATTGCTCTTGTAATTATATATTTCTCCAAAAATAAGAATAATGTTATTTATAATTCATTATTTACATAATGGTGTACAAATAGATCACATGAAAGATGGAGAAATATTATTAAAAAAATATTGATTACAATCTGCGATCTCTAATAAAATATTGTGATCTCTAATTTAATTAAATAGAGCATTATCACAATAGCACACAGTTATGATCATTGTCATATACTAGTCATAAATCACACAAAGTCACTATCAACAAAACACAATCCTAGAGTCACAATTACATATTTAATTGCAAATCACATGTTTTTTTTATGTCATGGCATTAAGAAATTAAGGATTTCCTCAAATCTCGACCCTTCGGTATATAGAAGCGTTGTTCTTCTATCATAAACAAACCCTCATCTAGCCAAAATTAACGATTTTCACCTTGCTTAATGAGATCTACCAAATACTATGTTATAGGACCATTCTCTAGAAATGCCCATATTTGGTATCTTGTATTTATATTAACTTCGCTCACTGAAAGAGTAACCACTTAAAAAATAGTAGCTAAGGCTACTCGTTGAAAGATTGCATCTGCTACATGATTACTAGAATCGGCACGATACTCTAGCACAAAATGGAACTTCGAAAGAAGTTCCTGCCAACGAGCTTGCTTGCTTGAAAGTTTCGGTTGGGACATGCAATCACTAACAATAGTATTGTCAATCGTCACAATAATGGAGTACCAGTGATGTCATACTCATAGGTAATATACTATTGCAAAAGACTCCCTTTTATAAAACGAGTGGTGTTGCTCTACATTATTCCACTTTCAACTCTCATAGGCAATCAAATGTCCTTGCATTAGGATCCCTCCTAGCACAAAATCTGATTTATCCAATTGAACTTCAAGTAGTTTAGACATACCCGATTAGTCCACAGACTCCTTAAATTTCTCAAAAGCAGGTTGGCATTGTATCAACCAATCACAAGCTTTTTCATTCTTTTTAATTCGGTCAGTGGTAGTCTTAATATGACTTCACAAACCTTTGATAATAATTGGTTAATCCAAAAAATGAGCGTACATCACGTATGTGAATTGATAGTTGACAATCACCTTTTTCAAATTCATGTAAACTTTTCATTGCTCGATAATGTAACCCGGAAAACTGATTGAGATTTGGGCGAATGTGCACTTAGATGGTTTAGCAAAGAGTTCATTCTTCCTTTGTCAAGTGTGTTCCTTTCTCACATGTTCTTCCAAGGTCTCATTGTAGATTACAATGTTGTTCAAATACACTACCCAAAGTCATCTATAAACTTGTAGAGTACCTAATTCATCATCATGCAGAACGTAGCGAAGCATTTTCAAGCTAAAGGCATAACCTTGAATTCAAATGGCCCATATTTGGTTATTATGGTAGTCTTCTATTCATTCCCTTTTTATCCGAACTTGCCAGTATTCGAACTTTAGATCAACTTTTATGTAATGCTTCTCCCTAATCATACAGTCGAAGCAATTCGCCACAAGAGGAATAGGATAATTATTCTAATTGTGATTTTGTTCAAAGCTCAATAATCATAACACATTCAAAGAGAACCATCGGTTTTTTTCTAAAATAACACTGAAGCACTATATGGCTATTTCAAAGGCACGATAACTCCACTATCTAGCATTTATGTTAATTGTTTTCTAAGCTCCTCAAGCTCAAGTTAAGACGTGCAGTAGGATGCCCTAGAAAAGGCTTGATACCAAGAATAAGCTCAATTTCATGATCGATAGCCTCCTCAATAACAATTCTTTTTTAAATTCATCCTACCTAACATCTTCATATTCCTGTAGAAGCCTTCTAACAAGCTCTAGAATAGGAATAGTAGTCTCATCAATCTCTTGTAATCGAAGAGTGCACGAAAATGATGGTTCAATCTGCTTGAAGTCTTTAATAAATTGCATGCCTGAGATGCTTTTCTCACCGAATTTCCAAAATAGTTGGAATGACACGTGACTTAAGCCTTTAGCCTTATAAACACGAGGTTTCAGCTCTTCCTCTTTTACCTTCTTCAGGGAAACATCGTCATTTTTAGTTACCCGATGAGATATTCTACTACTTCGATGTGAAAATGCACCTACATCCTCCTCATAATTGACCTCGAAATAGATACTAGTATACAGAGCATTTTTCTTTAAACCTGAAACTCTACCTGCTAGTTGGTTAATGCATTTACATTATGTCTCTAAGGACAATCCTTCACCTAATGCGGTCCGTTGCATAAAAAGAACCCATTTTTTTCTAGGAGCAATACTTGATTTTCTTTTTCGGTGCATTTCCTTTGTTCCAGTTGCTTTAATAGCCACCTTGATAGTTACCATGATGGCTTCTCTTATGGTTGGAGTAGTGTTATCTCCCATTTGAGCTAGAGCGTGCTTGAATTACCCGTTTCCTTCCTATTTTGGATTGGTTATTTCTTTGTAGCCAATCTTTTCTAGGTTTACATTGATAGTTCATCAAGCATTCGACGAATCTTATTATCGTGCTCAAATTAGCCAGCTTTTGTCTTTGGAGTTCAACTTGTGACCATTGTTTTAGACATTTTATGAAGTGCAAAGCTTATTCTTTTTCTAACATGTCTCAGATATCCATTATATGCCCCGAAAAGGTTTTCACGTAGTCCCGAATGGAGCCCATGTGCTTTAGTTTTTGCAATGCTTGTCGAGTCTAGTATTCCACATTTTTCGAGAAAAACTATGATCTAATTGTCCCTTTGAAGAGATTCAAAGTGGTTATCTAGGTCATGTTGGCCTGAATATCTGTATATTTTGTTCGCGGTCATAGTTTTGTATCTCAACCTAAAGACATGTTAGCTATTGATATATTTCTTACCTCGTCTTTAATAATAGCCGCAATAAAGTATTATTCTATATCAAATAGAAAGTTTTTAACTTCATTTGCATCACATGCCCCTCTTAGGTGTACGACACTTGAATTATGAACCTAGATGTATACTCTTAAATGGGGTTTGTCCATTGTCTATCGCACGTTGAAGTATGCACAACTAAAGTCTCAATATTTCCATTTTGATTGTAATAACATCACTAATCACTATGCAAGCAGCTTGGCTTTCATCCAGTTACATGTGTAATTCATGGTTCTTAGTTGCCATCTCAACCTTTTTTTCCCAAATGCCTCGAAAATGTAGCATAACTTGGAAGTTTACCTATCAAGCGCAATTGGGCGCTGTTTAGTACTATTTTTGTCGTCAACCACATTAGTGGTGTGTGATGCATCTATTGCTTTATTATCGAGAATTGTAAGTTGCTACCCTGATACCAACTATGACGAGGTTCTTTCCTAAGAGTGCATAAAAGAACACTATGCAGCAGTAGTTTATTCTTGTATAATACCACTTTCCTATTCACTATCGATTTGGGGATAAACAGCAATTTGAAGATATTATTGCAATAGAAGATTTGAATCTATTGAAAATAGCGCGTCCATTGATTAACGAAAGCAGTAAATTAAAATTGTTTGTGTAGGGGACGAAATAAGAAAGCTTTATAAAGTGCATCCGAATTTAGGCAAACTACGGCTGCAAGTGGTCAAGGGTCTAAGTATCGTTGTAGTCCTTAACATGAGGCTCGCATATCTCGGGTCGTTTGGATTTTTTGCTATCCTAGACAACTCACAGAACCTGTTGAGTGCAATTTATATGACCTCATGAATGGTTCTAACATTTATATTAATTCATTCGACCTATAAAAAACTTACTCTTTTACAATAAAAAAGTGTGATACATGTATCTTTATCACATATAAAATATCATGTTGCTAAAATGTAAATTATGTTACAAATTAAGCCCCTGTTTGACATCCATTTTGGGTGAAAATATTTTTTTGAAATAGTGGTTGATGGAATATTGTGTGGTTAAAAAGTAAGGAGAATTTTATGGTTTATGTGTAATATTATTTTATTGATAGAATGTATGGTTAAAATGAAGAATAAGAAATAGAATGAGAAAAAAAAAATGGATTTCAAACAGGGGCTAAGTTGATTAGATTATAAGAGGTGAACGATGGATATGCTAGATTTGGAAACGTAAGAAAAAGATACGATACTTCTTATTTTTACCATATCACCCTACATATCGTGGTATTGTATATATCACAATGGCTATTAAGATTCCGTTAATTTTGATAAAAAAATGTTCAATTGACATAAAAATAGTAAACTCTTGTTTGGAACTAATTTTTTCAAAATCATTTTTTTCATACTTATCTTTAACTACACATTCTCCTAAATTATTATATTTTACATTTTTTTTTTCTTTTTAACAACACATTACCGAAAAAATAACTTTCCAAAAATCACTTACCAAGAAATCAATTTCACACAAAAGACTTCAACCTCTAGTAAAATTTCGCCAAATAATCCTGGAAGGTATGGCCCACAAGTTCTCTTCCCTGCAAACCTACCAACCTCAATCAGCTGAGCTGACCCACTCTTCTCTTTCCCTTCCATCACCCCCACACCCAACTCTCATCCCGTAGGCGTAGCCCCACTTTTTGCTCTCTCCACTCCACCGCAGGCTTCAATCCAATACACAACCTTTCCCATACCCTTTTTCGTAATTTCACACTAACTCCCATCGTCTTCTTCTTTCTCCCAAGTGTACTCTTAATGCACATACTAACACACACAATATAACTGCCTCGTTTCCTTTTTTCCTCTATTGCTAGGGTTTCCACGCAACCAAATAATTATCTCGATCGCCTCCAAATTTTGTATAAGATTTTTCTCTCTGCCGCTTTCTTTTGCTCTCATAAAAAAATTCAGGTATTCTTCGATCTCGTTGGGCTTTTCGCCTTTTTATGTGTGGAGTGTAGCTGTAGCGTGATTTATTTCTTTTTCTTTTTTTTTTTGTAATATTTTGTGGGTTTGTTTGGTGATTATATTTTTGGCTTTGTTTTGTATTCTGGAATGTTTTTGGGGATTTTGAATTGGATCGATAGAATTTAAGAATTGGGGTTTGATTTTGGGAAAACGTGCGAATTTGTTCCTTTGTACTTTTTCCCCCTTTGTTTATGTGTTTTATTTATGTTGGTTTAAGTGATTGAGATTGTTTTTTAATGTGAATGCATTTTTTGTTATTCTAGGGTTTTGAATTGGATTGAAATTATTTGTGGTTTGTCTGTGGCTATGTTACTGTTGAATGGGGATTGAGAAAAATAGCTTCAAAGTGTCTAGATTTGATCCGGAGTATCATTCGTCACACAGTAGGGACACAATTATGTCTAGCGATGATGATGATTTTCAACGGCGGAACTCTGTTTCAGTTGTTGAATCTGACGATGATGATGAATTTGATGATTGTGATTCTGGGGCAGGGTCTGATGACTTTGACTTATTGGAGTTAGGTGAAAGTGGGGAAGAGTTTTGTCAAGTTGGTGACCAAACTTGTAGCATTCCTTACGATCTGTATGATCTCTCGGGGTTAAAAGATGTGCTGTCTATGGAGGTGTGGAATGAGGTTCTCACTGAAGAGGAAAGATTTAGTCTTGCCAAGCATTTACCTGATATGGACCAAGAGAATTTCGTGCACACCCTAAAAGAGCTTTTTGGTGGTTGTAACTTGCATTTTGGGAGCCCTGTTGACAAGTTGTTCCAGATGTTGAAGGGAGGGTTATGTGAGCCCAGGGTGGCACTTTACCGTCAGGGTTTGAGTTTCTTTCAAAGAAGGCAGCATTATCATAACTTGCGGAAGCATCATAATGCAATGGTTAACAATCTTTGTCAGATAAGGGATGCATGGCTGAATTGTAAGGGGTACAGTATTGATGAGAAGCTTCGTGTGTTGAATATTATGAAGAGCCAGAAGAGTTTGATGAATGAGAACATGGAGTTGGGGAGCGAGTCATCTGATAGAGAGGAGTCAGGAGATGGTTTGTGGGGCAAGAAGGGAAAGGATCAGAAGCTTGGGCAGAAGACAGGTCGGTATTCTGGTTATGGGACGGGTGCAGCCTCAGATTTTTCTTCTCATGGCCGGCAAATTGCTATGGAACCAGCAAAACGTGGTAAGCAGAATCTCAAAGGAACTCTGAGATTGGCTGATTCAAAGTCTACTCCAACAAGAGAGTTAGCAGGCCACTTTCCAACAAGTCACCAGGGATTGGAAATGAAGATGGGGCCATATATTTCTCCACTGCCTCCTTCTCGACATAATAAAACTTCAGGGTTTACATCTTCGATGGCAGCTCGGATGAGTCAGCAGATAATGGAGGATGAGGATGCTGATGATGATGATGATGATGAAGAAGAAGAAGCAATGTTTGAAGTGGCTGTGCAGAGAGACCGGAATTTAGCACGAGTTGGGGCTTCGAAATTGGGAAAGAAACGAGATGACCCAAGAACTGAAGAGTACACTGACAGTTTCATTGGAGCGCCTATGTCATCAAAAAATGATTTACATGTTTTTGGCAGGAACAAGACAATCAATCAATTGTCTGATATCAAGGTGTTAACTACAAAGCCAGTAAATGCAAGAACTGCATATGATTATGGGAAAAAGATGAAGTACGCTGATAATGTTCAGCAGTTTTCTGGTGAAAATCAGATAAAAGTTAGTAAAGGTCAGAAATCAAACTTGTCACTTAAAGGAAGTCAATTAGAGTTATTAGATGGAAGTGAACAGTTATGGCTCAGCAAACAACATGGTGTACCTTTTCCTGCTGATTTTTCGTACAAACAGAATGACATGTCTGCCAAAGGTAAAAAGTGGAAAACAGGTAAGGGCTCTGCTGCTGATGTGAAGGCAAGTGACAAGTTATTGCATTCAAAGTATAAAGCTAAGCCTGTAGACGAGAAGTTCCCGGGGAATTTTTTGCTGAATGGAGGACGAGATGCAGCAGGAAGCAGAGGTATTAGGGCATTTCCCAGAAGTGAAGAAACAGAGTCGGACTCATCAGAACAAATTGATGAGGAGGAGGATGACAATCCTTTGATGAGGAGGAAGTGGACTTATCCTAGTGGTGTGACAGATATGAAAAAGGCCAAACTTTCTAAGAAGGATAAAAAAGATCGTTTTTTGGTTCTTGATGGATCATCGCACTCTTCTAAAAAGATAGATGATTCTGGTGAACATCTATGGATGATGAAAGCAGAACTAAAGGGTAAGATGCGTGACAGTGGCCACTTGAATGCTTTTTCCACTGAAGATGTGGATAACGATTATTTTCCTGAATCAGGTAGCTTAACTGGAAGAGGCGATTGGCAACAATCTTTCAAGTCAGCAAGAAATGGTCATCTGGAAAGTGATGACGGTGAAAGGTTCCACATGCCATCACTGAAGTCCTCACTCACTGTAGAGCGAAGGCTGAAAGGTGAAACAGGCCGTGATTTTGGTGTTCCTCAATCAAATTATATGCAAGACTTTGATCTTGAGAAGGATGATTTGCTCTGGACACGACCACTGGCACTGGATAATGGAGTTCCTTTCAAGTTGGGGAAGAAAGGTCAAATGGTTGAACCCTACACTGGGGATCATGAGAGATCTGATGTATCGTTAATGGGATGTAACACTCTCCCAAGGAAGCGGAAAGCGAAGGATGATTTAATGTACATGGACCATAATAATGAATACCTCCACCCTGATACTCAGCTGCAACTTGATGGTACAAGCTCCTTGAAGAAACGGGGAAAAAATAAGTTGGAGGATGTGTCTGATGCTTTAGAGAAGGGAGTTACCAAGATGCCTATTTTGGATATGCAAGTGGAAGACATTGAGGCAGAAACCAAACAACAGAAAAAGCCTTTTACTTTGATTACACCTACAGTTCATACCGGCTTTTCAATCTCCATCATTCATCTTCTTTCAGCAGTTCGAATGGCAATGATTACATTGCTTCTGGAGGATAATTCTGATGCTGGCAAGGATCTTGATAAGAATGACCCGGGAAAGGAGAACGAGGAGGAGCAAGAAAGAAAGCAGGAAGATACGAATGGGGTGAATTCAAATGCAAACCTGGATGTTAGCACTTCTGTGCCTTTTGGTCAAGTGAATGTCCCTTCTCTCAGTGTTCAGAAAATAGTTAACCGTGTGAGATCAAATCCTGGTGATCCCTGCATTCTTGAAACCCAGGAACCACTTCAGGATTTGGTAAGAGGAGTTTTAAAAATATTCTCATCCCGAACGGCACCTTTAGGAGCAAAAGGGTGGAAACCACTCGTTGTCTATGAAAAATCAAAAAAATGTTGGTCATGGATTGGCCCCGTGTCTCATAATTCATCTGATCATGAAGCTGTTGAGGAGGTTACATCTCCAGATGCGTGGGGTCTTCCTCACAAAATGCTTGTCAAGTTAGTTGATTCATTTGCTAATTGGCTGAAAAATAGTCAGGATACGCTCCAGCAAATAGGAAGTCTTCCTGCCCCTCCTTTGACACTTCTGCAATCTAATTTAGATGAGAAGGAAAGGTTCAAGGACCTTAGAGCTCAGAAGAGTCTGATTACCATCAGCACAAGCTCTGAAGAAGTAAGAGAATACTTCAGGAAGGAGGAAGTCCTTAGGTATTTAATACCAGACAGGGCTTTTTCTTACACTGCTGTTGATGGTAAAAAAACGATTGTTGCTCCTTTAAGAAGGTGTGGTGGCAAGCCAACATCAAAGGCTCGAGATCATTTTATGCTAAAACGCGATCGACCACCTCATGTTACAATCCTTTGTCTCGTTAGAGATGCAGCTGCTAGATTACCAGGAAGTATTGGAACTAGAGCTGATGTTTGTACTTTGATTAGAGATTCACAATACATTGTGGAAGATGTGTCTGATGCTCAAGTCAATCAAGTTGTTAGTGGAGCATTGGACCGTTTGCATTATGAGCGAGATCCTTGTGTGCAATTTGATGGGGAGAGGAAATTGTGGGTTTATTTACACAGAGATAGAGAAGAAGAAGATTTTGAAGATGATGGGACTTCATCCACAAAAAAATGGAGGCGGCAGAAGAAGGATGCTACTGAACCATCTGACCAGGGGGGTGTTACTGTTGCTTACTCTGGGCATGTGGAGCAACAGGGCTTCGATTTGGTTTCTGATCTCAATGTTGAGGCATCATGTGCAGATGATGATAAGGGATCAGAGCTTGTTTACCCCAATGGTAATGATCAGGTGGACAATGTTGAGACCAGCCATGGTTCTGAACATGGTGACTTGCATCATGGTCCTCCTTCAATAATATGGGATGGTCTTGGATTGAGTTCTATGCAAGAAAATAAATTGCTATGTCAGGAGAATTCGACCAATGAAGATTTTGGGGATGACCCATTTAGTGGAGAGCCACCAGCATGATGATCGAATAAGAACTTTTGGTTTTAGCTATCAGGTAATTAAGATGCAATTTTTTGAATAAAAAATGTGATCTTTCTTACTGGCCTCCTCGCATTCTTTTTCTTTGTCCTCTATGAACCAAATGCTGAACCACCACGTTAAGCACACTGTATTAAGATTGGCTGAAAAGTGGTTCATGGTATGTAAACATCTTTTAATAGAGGATTCACTTTGATTGCTGTTCACTGTTATGGCAAGATTCCATAGCCACCTTCCCACAGATTGAATTTCGTGCCTTTAAATGGCTGAATCTGCAATATCTTTTGTTTTTCTTTGACTTGTGATGTTAATATTATATGTCAGCTGTGTTAGAAATTCCAATTTTATTGAAAGTAGGGAGGATGCTGCTAATTGGTTCGAGTAAAGATAGTGCAAGTTTGGAAGTGGTTGTAATATTGTTATTCCTGACAAGAAGTCGGGTTTTTGCTGACATGGAGAGAATGTCATGAGATGACTACTAAGAGAGTACTTGCGGGTTATATATTGTTCGTTTGAGGGGAAGTTCTTTTTACCAATGTGATTCATTGTTGAATGTATTCTGTCTCAATGTGTTTCCATGAACTACTGACATAAGTCAGTTTTGTTAATTTGTACTTGTAGCTCGGAATCTCTAGGTGCATCATTTCATGCCAGATCTATTGTATGGATTTTGGATTTAGTTTCCAGTTGATGTCACTCAGTTGTCATCACTCCACATTTTTATTTCTTACAGTGAATCGAAGGATCATTTACCAGTGCTCCTACACAGCTACATAATGCAAAGAAAAACTCCATCTTTTGGATGCCCAGGCAGGTATATTATTTGCTAGTGGAAATTCTGAATGCAATTACCCCCTCGCTCAAGAGAGATGAACCCAATGGTTTTGAACAATCAAGAATTAGTTCATCTATTCCCAATTTGGAGGATAAAATATGGAGACATTAGGTGCATGTTTGGTACGTAGGCTGTATTGGATAGTACAATAACCAAGATGTTGGATTATTTTCTTCCATAATATTGTCAAGTGCATTACCAAACAAGCCGCTGTAGTTCGAAGTTAGACATTTGAATTGTATTGATCTTGTATGCCGTTTTTTCCACTCGTATATTTGTCATCTTTATGATTGTTCCTTTTTTTCAATTTTTTTGGACTGTACTTACGTGAGATTTTGTATATTCGTAGGATAGAGAAGAAAACCCAGTCTATTCTTGAAGGAAGGTATTTACGCAGAACGACCATAGTAGCATTTGTAAGCATAGTAGATGAAATCCCAGATAAGCTATTTGCAGTACTTTCTAGCTGAACGTTGAACTGCTGGGAAGATGTATTTAAGCTGGTTGGTTATTCCAGTACTAGAAGAGATTTCTCTCTTTAGAGAACTTTCAAAATTGTATTGTTTCTCATAATCATGCCCGTTTCTGCCAGTCTGGCGTACCATTTACATACTATCAGGATTGAGACGGTACACACTTTTCTTTCTGGGTCGATACATTTCAATTTAATGCAGTAATCTCGATTCTCCTTGAAACATCTCGAAGAAACAGAAATTCTGAGCCCCTTTACTGTCTGGTATAAAGATAATATTATCCCCCACCAAAAAAAAAATTAAAAAAAAAATGCTTAAACATTACATTCTCCTATTACAAGCACTCCAATGACAGCTAAATTTTACCTCTAGTTAGAGAATTTCCGAGAACTGAAAATCTCTTTGAATCTCCAAAGAAAAATGGAAAATCGGACCACTATTTCCTACTCTGTTCCACACTTTACACCTCCGCGAATATAATTTGTTCAAAACAACCAACAAATGTAATTCATCAAGCTATAAATTCTGTACAAATTTAATTTTAATACTATGAAAGTGCTTATAACTAGTTACATCAAACGTTTGCTTCAATTCAGAGCAATGAGGGGAGCTCGGGAGTCTCTCAAGGAATGGGGAGCCTCTAAAATATGCTTTATGTCTCCATTTGCTTGTTTCGACGATTTTGCATCCCAAAATGACTCGAGCAGTTCCTCAAAACTTGGGGTTCTGAGTTCTTCAATGGAAGAAACGCTTGGAAAATTGAATTCTCTTTTTCTCGGTGTTGAGCATGATGGTTGATCCACCTGTCAATGAAGAAGTCCAAATGAAATTTAAAATAGGCTTGGGCATGCCCAGTGCGATGGTCATAGCTGTAGGGGTCTGTGGCCCACACGTTCCAATATTTTTAAGTGAAAAAAAAAAAAAAAAAAAGGTGCAACAAACTGTATGGCTCCGTATGCCTGACCAACAAAGGAGCCCCACAAGCCTAAAAATAAGGTACCCTACTTCTGCTCTCTACCTGTGGAATATATCGAGTCTAGCAAAACTATTTGTATAACTTGATGCAAGAGAGGCTCAGATTGTCTTACCATGTATTCTTCTAAAAGGCATTTTCCTGCATTTTCTGTTATCTCCACAGTCTTGTGGTAGTGTCCGCTCTTCAGTTCCCTCAAGTTTCCACAGCATGGATCAATCATTAAGTTAAGATTCCCACATGCCTCGCGGTCAAGTTGAAGTGATCCTGCATGGATTTTTTTAGTCACTTACTATTTAGTATGTGAAATAATTCAGCTTGAAAGGTTTGATGTCTTACGTTCAATAGACGAGAGAACATTCTTGCTTCCTATATCTGCATCTTCAAGTGCAGATGATATGGCAGAAGATATTTTTGCACGCAGGACTTGACTGGTCTCCTTCCCTCCTCTGTAGTAAATATATAGCATATTTTTAATGAATTAAAAATGAGCACGCTCAACTTGAAGTTCACGACCAAGGAAAGCATCACTAACCTAACTATTTCATCCACAGAAGCAACATTGCATTCCTCTAAACCGAGCAAGGATTCTTGAGCATTGCACCATTGTTGCACACCCAACTTTGCTTTTTCCAAACTGCACAATTTGTTTTAATTCACGATGGAAGGCTAAGGTGAGAATTCATCCACCAAAATGATACCGATGAATATATATAGCATGTTTGGTTTAGCTATTTTAAAACTTACTTTTACTTTCAGCGAACTTTTTAAGCATAGAAAAACGTTCTCTTAGCAACAAGAATGCAGTATACTCACCAGTTTTGGAAAACCTCTTCCATATCCTTTTTCCCACGTTCCACTGAAGCTGCGTTCTCTAGGTAATTAGATTCAGCTTTTTCCATGTAGTTAGTCCACTCAGCTTTAATATAACAAGCAGTGTCTTGCATAACTGACATCTCTTCTTGTAATCTGTTGGTTCTACTAGCTGCACTGTCCCGAAGTCCATCAATTGCACTTTGAACCTAGGGAAGAACATGAAAAAGGGGGAAAATCGTGTAATAAATATAGTATGTGAAATTACTCTTACAATGGTAAGATAATTAGATCGAAACAAAAACTTGAAACACAAAATCTAGTCATGAAATCGAAAGATATACTGCCTCAACACAAAAACTTGGTGTGTTATAAGAAGTTATCACAAAGTCCTTGTGGAAGCTGGCAAGTATAAAAGCTATATCAAGAGCATCTTCAAGAGACTCTTTAAACATAATATACTTCATATTTTAAAAAAGTCAATCCTTAAAATTATGCTCTAAGAGATTCCTTAAATTAACATTTTAAAATAGAGTAGGTTTGACTCCAAATTTAGAAAGCTAAATTCACTCTTTATAATTAAATGCATTCAAAGTATTTCAATTTTCAATGATGAAAAATAATATAATAATATGGAGGGAAACTAATGAAAATAAAGATAGGGAAAAAGAATAAATATGTTTTGGAAGTATTAAAATTAAGTGTTAAATATAAAGAGTCCGTTTGAGTACTTCAAAATTTTTACTCTCTAAATTACAAAATATGTTCTTTAAAAATAAAGTATCTTGGAGATACTTTAAGCCCGTGTTTGATATGGATTAAAATTTAAATTTTAATTTAAGTTAAAATCAACAATTAATTTCATTTATTTTATGAGATCCACAACTTTTCAACTACACTTTCATCAGCTTTTATCAAAATCTACTAAAAAACTGATTTTAATCCCCACCACTCATAAGGTAATTATTGACTCTCCACATTGACGATTTTTAAACCTCTTTCACGACTACCCAATATTACTTTAAAGATTTTGTCGTCGTTCATTACACTTATGACTCAAAAGGTCAGTAGAAGCTAAAACTGCAATAACAACACCGGCAACTTCAATGGTTGTGAAACAAAGTCTCACCAGCAAATAAGGGCTCAAAGGATTTATGGAAAACCCTCGCAAAAGAACATTGTGGACTATATTTTACACGAAAGAAGCTGTTTCAAAGACTTACCAGATTGTAGTTTTTGCATTACTGAGTATAAAAATGGCATGTTAGACATTTTGGTTATTCTTATAACATTGGAAGTTCTTAGATTTAATTAGAGTAATAATGTATCCCAACAGTGGTTTACAAACAATTTGCAGCTCTATCTTGGAGGATCAATGAAAGTAGAGACAGAGATAAGTAGATGTAATTAATTCATCTTTTCTGTCTATCTACAAGGACTAAGTAAAAGACAGGTTACTCGAGCAGTGGGCTAAAATGGCGTGTAGATTCTAATCTTAGTTTATTAAATTATCAAATAAAATGATTGTAGTACGATGTGCATACCAGCTTTTTCTTCCTAGCATTTGAACCAGCAAGCAGCTCTGCCACTTTTTCTAAGATTTGTCTTTCTTCATTAGCAGCACACTCCTATAGAAAAATGAGACAATCAACACAAATGAATTTAACAAGTATGCTAAATCAAACCTAGAGTCCTTTTACATGAGGGAATTATTACCTCAAACTTCTTTTCAAGCTCGGACAATTTCTGATCATTAACCACCTGTGCTTCTTCCACAATTTGGCCCAGTTCTGTAGCATGCATATCCAAATTCTTGAAGAAGTTTACATTAATTTGAGAAATTGATCTTGTGGTAGCAACAGCTCTAGTATGAGCCTGCAAAATATGTCAAATTGTCAACTATGTCGACTTCTCGGGGGGGAAAAAATTATAAGCAAAGAAAGTGCTGGGAATCAAAACAATCCACATTTTAGTCAATAAAGAAAATGCTAACCTCACGTTGCTGTTGTGCGTGTGCAGTTAATTTATTCTTCTGACTGTGCAGACTGTTTTGAAGATCATGTAGTAGTGTATCAGCCTCTGAAGCAATTCCTTTGAATAGCTGCATTGTATGAACTAATATCAAAGACGTGCTAAAATAAGGCTCTAGAGTAATTTCTCAGAGATTCAATGTATTCAAACCTCTTCTAAAGCTGAGGAATGCTTCGAAACTTCAGAATTCAGACAACCAAAAGTTGACTGAGAGTTATCATCAAGCTCTGCAGCTAAATCATTTAAAACCTTGATGCCAGAACCATACATGGTTTTCAATTTTGATAGTCGACCTCGAAGCTCTTCAGCAACCTACAAGCATACAAGATGAGAAACTGTGTTAAATGAATAACCATATACTACCTCTAGAGGCTTTTACCATTTAATGGCATATACCTCACTCTTTGTGGATACAAATGACTGCATGTCTTCCTCCATTTCCTGCAGTTTTTGCTCTTGTTGTGTAGCCGAAGATGCCACAGTTTTATGCAAGATTTCAAGCTGCTGAGTCAATTGGGATTGGAATTTCTGGATAATAACTCTATTTCCATCTTCTATTTTGTCCTTGCGTTCTGGAAAATCAGCCATACATAAGATTAGAATAGGTTCTTATGTTTTTCTTTTGAATAATATTGCATATTCAATATTCCAAAATTAGGATGCAAACCAATCTTAGTGAACAGATCAGAGACATCCGATGTAGCATTCTCCAGTTCTGTCCGAAGCTCAAGTGCCCGTTCAACAAGTGCTTTCTCTGGTAGAAGGTAATCATACAAAAAGTCATGAAGCTGTTCCATGAATGTCATTTTATTCAATAACAGTGGACAAAATCAGGGAAAGCTATATACTTCAGATAAGATGAATCAAAACAGCAGTTAAAAACACTCCCAAAATGTCAGTTGACCCAAGTGCAATTTGGAAAAAGAACCACCTAATCTAGTTTTTTTTTTTTTTTAAAGAGGGAGTGGAGGGGAGAGAGGTACCAATCCTTGAAAACAACCACCCCTAAGCAACCGGAACAAGGAAAATTGGTACCAGGTAAGCTAGGTTCATCTCCAAAGTTTAACCGTTTCAGTTCAGAAATACTTGGAAGAAAGAGAGCAAAGACAACTATTTAGTATATGGATTTTTTTTAATTTTTAATTTTTATTATTATTTTACTTTTCTCTCCAGTTTATTTAGTTATTTTATGACCAAGAACAAGTTTTCTTACAGAATCACATAGAGCTTTTAGATAATTTAAAATATCTAATAATGGGGTTTGTGTAGATGAATTATATTTCATATTATACCGGGTGAAACTGGGTTGAAGGATAATGCAGCAAGAAATTGAACGTTTTTTGTGTGAAACTAGGTTGAAGGATAATATGCACAGAAAGCGAGACTACCAGATTTAAGAAGGTTGGATATCAGGTATTCCTTCTCTCTTATTGTTGCATTTGCCTGCCTGTGTCTTTCTTCAAGATCAAGCAATGTGTTCTCAGTTTCTTGTAGGTTTTTCTGAATTATGAAAAAGGGAACATAGTTATTCCATGATGGCAAAGGAAAAGGGAAGTAAATTTGTATTTTGGATAGGGTGAACATTCAAACATCACACCTCAGTCTTTTCAAGTTTTTCATTCAATTCAGCAGTCAACTGCTGCTGAAAATTGTATAATTCCTGGATCTCCATCAGTTGCTGCTCACAACAAAAACACAATTTCGTAATGATTCAAATATCTTAGTAGTAACCACAAAAAGTTATCCAAATAATCAATATTTTACGTTAAAATACCTTATCCCTGAATTCTAAATCAAGTTCCATATGTTCAATCTTTTCAGACATGGCCTGTAGGGGGAAAACATAACAAAATTTTGAATTTCACAAGAGAATCTCTTGAGTAATTTCATAATATCAATAAACTAAGTTTCCTAATGTCAAACCTTTTTCTCTGCCTCCTCCTGGAGATAACGATCTCTTGGTATGTATATCCCATTTTTCTCTCTGGCAGCATAAACCTCTGATGGACATAAATTTGTTGTAAGGAACTCATCCTTGTAAAGTGTTGAAAAGTACAGTAACCAGTCATACTTTTAGGAATCTTGTTATTTAAGAGATTCAGTCCTAGAAATCAGGGATTAGCTAATTATCTTTTTTCTTTTTTTGTAATCAGTAAAAATGTTTGTCTTATGTCTATATTTTGTACTCTTTTTCCATTCAGAAATATACAGGAAAGTTCCATAAAACTGTCAACATGGCATCATGGTATCAGAGTTTTCCTTGATCCTAAGTTTCCCAATATCTAGTTCATTCCCTTGCTGTTTTATGTTAATCTCTTGGTGAACTTCTTGACTCATAATGTCTGATACTTCAGATACAGATTTTTACCCAGAATTAATCCCAATCAACCACAAAAAATGAATGAAACTCCTTCAAATCACAACTCACAGGTAGAATGGTCAGAATTATGGTCCCAATCCATGAAGATGTTTGTTCATGGTAATGGAAAATTTCGTTACTTGTCTGGTACTATATAACCACAATCAGATATTTAGGTATGGGAGGCAAAAAATTCCATGGTTATGGCATGGGCTGGTGAATTCAATGGAGACTAATTAGGTAGAACATATTTGTTCTTATCAACAGCAGCAGAAATCTGGGAGGCTGCTGCAGATAATTATTCGGATGTTGGCAACTCAGCTCAGATTTTTGACATTAAGGCAGGCATTCGTGAGATGAAATAAGGAAGTCAAAGTGTCACCACGTATTACAGTGTTTTGAAGGGTTTGTAGAAAGAACTAGATCAATATTATGACATTGAATGAGAATTTACTGATGATGATACTGTCAATGAGATTGATAGAGATTATGAAAATTGACGAAAATCACGAAAATTGACAAAGATTATGACTTACATAATTATGTATATAATTGTATTTACCATATTTAGATTGATTACATCTACTATATTTAGATTGATATCATAGTTGTATAAGGTAATACTCTTCCTATATAATGCAAGAAATCCCTTAAAAGATGATTCAGTCAAAAGTTTGTCATGGTATCAGAGCTATTTAGTAAACTTTATATTGAATTCTCGGTTTTCTTTGAGCATAACTCAGTCACTCAGGTGTGGGATTCTTGTGGTGATTGACGGTTAACAGAATTTTTCTCAACGTGTGACTCTTGTGGTGGTCGACGATTGACAGAATTTTTGTTAACGTGTGACTTTTCGGTGCGTTGAGTGTGGCGCAGTTCCTGCTATCCCAAACCTATTTTGATCTTCCTAAGTTTTGAGGAATATTATGGAACACCTACGGCTTGGTTTGGTAGATTTTCAAAAGCTATTCGACAATCTAGTTTTTCACATAGTCAAGCTAGCCATACTCTGTTCCATAAGTATTCAGTCGAAGGTAAAACTTCCTTACTGTATACATTGATGATATTATCCTAATAGGTGTGATGAAGAAATTGAAAGCTTAAGAAAATTCTTACCGCTGAATTTGACATAAAAGACCTAGGTTCTTTAAAATATTTCCTAGGTGTGGAAGTAGCTATATGAAAAACTAGAATTATAATCTCTCAAAGGAAGAACACCAAGAAAAGGATTGTTATTGAAAAAAGATACACAAATAACAAATTCGAGTAGAAGCATTCATAAATGCTGATTGGACAGGTTGAATAGATGATAGAAGGTCAACTTAAAGTTTCTGTACCTTTCTAGGTGGAAATCTTGCAACTTGTGACTTGGTGCAGTAAAATACAATCAGTTGTTTCTAGGAGTAGTGCAGAGGCTAAATTAATAGTGGTGGCATGTGCGAACATGGCTAAAGAGGCTTCTAGATGAGTTGAAGGTAATTACAAAGGCTCTTATAAAACTTTATTGTGACAACAAGGCAGCTATAAACATAGCCAAGAACCCGGTCCAACATGATAGAACAAAACGTAGAGATTGATAGACAGTTCCTAAAGGAAAAACTGGAAAATGGTTTGATTTGCATACCATTCAATCCTACAACGGAGCATCTGGCTGATATATTCAACCAAGGGTTGTCCAAACCAACTTTTGATTCAATAATCGACAAGCTGGTTTGATTGAAATGTTTAAATCAACTTGAAGGGAAGTGTTGAAAAGTACAATAAAAAGTCATACTTTAGGAATCTTGTTATCTAAGAGACAAGTTGTTCAATCCTAGAATTGAGGGATTAGCTATTTATCTTTGTTTTAATTGTTATCCTATTTTTAAAATAGGATAAGTNAATTTCACAAGAGAATCTCTTAAGTAATTTTATAACATCATTAGACTAAGTTCCTAATGTCAAACTTTTTTCTCTGCCTCTTCCTGGAGATAACGATCTCTTGGTATATATATCCCATTCTTCTCTCTGGCAGCATACACCTCTGAAGCACATAAAGTATTTGTAAGGTACGCATCACTGTAAAGAATACTGCTTGAAAGAAGATTTAACGTTGAGCATTTTTAGGTGAACCTAGGGAAAGTTCACGCACACATTTCAGAGAGAGAAAGAGAGGGAGGAAGAGGGAGAGGGAGCAATCAACAACCTTGCTTTAATCGCTCAATTTCTGAGTACAAATCCTTCATCACTGCAGATTTCATCATCTTTTGGTTAATCTGCAATTACAAAAAAATGAATTTATCTACCAGTCCAATCTAATAAATAGCTAAAGAAACAACAATTGTAGCACATTTTTCTTTTTGTCAAGAATATCAAAAGTACTGACCTCTGGTTTGTTCTTTATGTTTTTGGCACGGTGAGCATAATCTAAAGTACTGAGTGTCTCTTCCAAACAGTGAATGGAGGGTGATATTGTGGCAATTATACATGTCTTTGTCTTCCCTCCCAGAGAATCTCTTAGCAACCTTGTTAATTTGCTGTCCCTGAGATTTCAAGTGATACTTTCAGATATAAGTTTATCTACTCTGCAACATGTCCTGCTACTTGTATACATAATTGAGAAGTTGAGTGGACCTATACCTATATGGTATGTGACCAGAGTGCTCAACCAAAGCATTTATGACCCGACCAAGCGTCAGCAAGCTCTTGTTGATCTCACCTGCTTCCCTTGCTCTTCCCTGCAAAGTAAATCAAATTTGTTCAGATCAAAATTAACAAGCACAGAGATGGAAAATCAACTTGTAATGCCTGTCAGTCCAAATTTCTCATCTACCAAGTACTGTACTGCAGAACAGTTCCCTTAACATGCAATTTCACCCCTTGGGAACCGTATATTTAGGACTCTATCTTGCATTGAAGAAATTATTTATGATCTCATAAGCAAAAAGGTTCCACCACCCATCCTGACCCATGGAAACACTATAACAAGTACAAAATCTTGCACTGTTAACTTATTTATAACCTCTCACCTCTCTAGCACCAGAGCGTGATATATTTTCTGAACCAGCAAGGTCGACAAGATTCAGCTTCCCACATTTAATCATATCCTCTCCTTCTGGGGTGCACTCCTTGATATGAATTGTGATAGAAAATATAGAGTGAGAACGACTGCTTTGTTTGTTAAGAAGGGTTTCTGCTGTTCGCCTTTTAGCAGAACCTTTCTCTAAGATTTTATATATTTCATTCGCAGTCGTTACGATCTCTTCTTCCAAACCTCTAACAAAAACTCCACCTTTTCCGTCTTCCATTAGTGCTATCGGTTTCTTCGATTTGTCATCTAAAAACTTCGGACATTCTTCGGGTGCCAGAAGATCCGTTATTTCCTCATTGTAAAGCTCTAAGAATGTAACTTTCATGCTATACTCTGCATTTTGGGCTTCTAAGATATCAAAAATTTGTCGAACAGCTCTTGGAATAACACCAGCATCACTTGGGAATTCCCCATTCTAACAAGATTAAAAAATAAATTACATACATGAAGTTAAAAATGCAAGTAGTAGAAAAACAACTTTGCAATTACGTTTAGAGGCTAAAGAAAACAAATCTAACCCTTTTCCTCGCCCCACCCTCCATCGTGTAAGTCTTTCCTGTCCCTGTTTGTCCATATGCAAAAATGGTGCAATTATAGCCCTCTAGAACTTCAAAGACTATGGGGCAGACCGCCTGATCATATAAATCTTTTTGCTGGGAAGATGGACCAAAGACCTAAACATGGTAAAGGTAAATTACTTTTCCTTCTCAAAAATAAAAAAGAACATAAAAAGAAAAATTAATTGAATAGTAAAATGGAAATAAATTGCAAGAATTAAGGTCATCACATATATGTTAACTTGACAAACTCATTGAAATCAAAATTTAGAAATTATGACATAGTATTCAATAGCTCGTATGAGATTCAATATGTTCTTCAACTCTTCGTTCCTTTTTTCCTTTGTCTTTATTTACCTTTTCTGAGTTATCAAAAAACCAAATTAAACATGTAACCAGGAAAAAACAGCAAACAGACCTTATCAAAGAGGAAAGTTCTATCTATCTGCTTATTAGCAATGTGTTGAGCAGCGCAAACTTCTCTTCTGTTATCATTACAAGAAATCACCACTGGTGTATGCATTTTCATCTCGTCCTCACTCAATGGCCTACAACAGAGGATTCAATCAGCACTCAAATTCAATATCATCGAATCACTTATAATAAAACGAACTCAATGAGATAACTCACCTGCAGCGCACGATGACCTGCACATTGACACCCCTATCCTTATCATGTTTTCCACTCATACTCCCCTCTAATCGTAGATCCCTCACCGCCTTGTCACTTGATCGCGGAGTCTGCGACGGTGATATTGGTACCATTCCCCCTCCTCCTCGTCGTGAAGCCTCCATTCTATATAATTAATACTCAGATTCGAATCTCACAACCTTCTTTTCACCTTTTCCTATGCAATAAATCAAATTAACCCATCCAACTTCATCTCTCCATAAAAAAAAAAAAATCTAAATCAACCAATACATTACAAATAATCCACATATACAACTGAAAAAACACAATGTATGTTGTTTTGAAGAAGTAAAAAGTAGATATCATAGAAAAATGAAAAAGAAAGGTCGATTTATTGTTGATAAAATGACAAGATATCTTATGGAAAAGATTTATATTAAAAGATTAAAAATCGCAGTTATGCGTGAATATGAAGGTATGCTTACAGTGAATTTGGAAGACCGGCAGTAGATGGAAGCTTGAAATGTAGTGAAGAACAGAATACAGATAGCAATGGTTCAGAGAGAGAAAATACTGTCTAGAGAGAGAGACACCATGAACGTGGTGAAGTAGTAGATTTTTTTAATTTTTAAATAATGGAAGGAAGGAGAGAAAAGTGTGAGGCGACGAGAGATGACGGCGTTAGAGTAGCGTTTAAACGGAAAAGGTTTTGACCGTTATTAAAATATAAATATAAACAAATCTACAATCACTATTCAATTTAACAAAATTACTCACTCACCACAATTACTAAGGAAAAATTTTAAAAAGTAAATCAGATACTGTAATAAATAAAATTTAGATTTCCTAATAGTATTTCTCAAAATAATTTAAATTTTTTACACTTGTTCAGTTGGGAATAGAAAAATTAATAAATTAAAACCAAACCTTATTTTGTATTATTAATTTCATTCAAGAAGATTACTTGGAGAGTGACATTTGGATTATTAATTAAGAAATTAGGCGGATTTCTCGACATCTTTTAATATTTATTTAGATAATTGTCAATAATTATATACTAAAGAAAATATTAGGGGCCGTTTAGTTTGTATTTTAATTTTGAGTTTTGAGTTCATTTTTAATTTTCTATTTTGAATATTGATTTTAAGATTGTTAAAAACTTGTTTGATTTGTCATTCTAAAAACAGTTTCTGAAAATAGAAAACATGAGAAAATGTTTAATGATATTTTATTTCATATATAAAATTTGATCATTTAGTTTGTAAATTTTGTCATTGTTTGATCCTCATTATTTTCAAAATATATTTTTTTTCCTCTTCTTTTCAACAACACCATATTCAATAAAATAATATTACACGCAAATTCAAAAATCTCTCTTATTTTTTAACTGCATATTCTCTTTAATTTACTATTCTAAAATGCATTCTTATGATAATATTTCTTCACTTAAAAGCAAAACAAAAAAATAATAGTAAATTGAGTTGGCAATACATAGGAATAGAAAATAAAAATTAATGGCGTGAAATTTTTATTGGTGTTCATTTAAATATAGTTTTTTAGAATTTTTATATAAATAACCATTAACCCGTGATAAGTTTTATTTTTTTGGAATTTTAAATTTTATTTTTTAAGAATTTTATTTCTTTCGCAATTTAAGATTTTATTTTTTCNGATATTTAAATTTTTTTATATATTTTTTTTAATTTTTTATTTTGATTTGTGTTTCAGTTTTAGTTTTGAGTTTTGAGCTCATTTTTAGTTTATTTTTTAATGTCTATTTTATCATTTTAAAAAATTATTTCTCAAAACAGAAAATTAGAAAATACGTTTAGTTTGAAATTTAAAAAAAATATTTTATGAAATTTTCATAAAATTTGATTATTTAGTAAAATGGAATAATTTTTATGTCAATATTTTATATAATAATATATACATTTTAAAGTTTGTAAATCTTACAATATTTTTTTTCGCTACAAAAGTAAATAAATAATAATTGAGTTGGAAAAATATAGGAAATTAAAAAAAGAATTAATGACATGAATTTAGAATATTTTTATCTTTGTTTATTTAAATAATATTTTCTGATTTTTTATGTAAATAATTATTAAGAACTTTAAATATTTTTATTTTTATATTTTTTACATTTTATGATTTTTTTTAGACATTTAGAATTTTATTTTTATTTTATATTTTTTTAATTTTTAAAATCTTATGTAAACGTTTATTTTCCATGTTTTGAATGTTTTCAAAATTTTTACTTTAACACACTCAAAACTTTAAAAATATGTTTTGAATTTTATATTATAAGTTTCACCTTATTTTCGAAAATGTATTATCAAAAATATTAAACTAAGCACTTTCTCAAATTTTGCAAAATTGAAAACAACAAATCATTTCTGCACATGACTTTGACTATATAATTTATATTGTTAGGTGAAAATACGTAGATTACAATATATGTGATTATAATAGCAAAGTTGGATACCCCACGTGATAAAAGCGTGATGGGAGCCTGCCTGCCTGCCTGCACATGACTTTGAACTATATCACGCATGGTGTCCGAATATAATTTCTGAAAGATTCTTGTTAGTAAAGGTTTAATTACAGGTGAAATATTAGTTTAGAAAAATAAAAATAAAATGATATTCTAAAGAAAATTGAGCTTGTTAACTATTCAAACAATTCACCATCGAACTAAGTACCATATCGTATATGTACCCTCAATTCTCCATCCCCTTTCTCAAATTAGGGAGAATTACGTGCTATATCAAAGTTCAAAAATTTTGCAGATCACCATGTTGAGAATTATAAACCCTAATTTATTCTACCGAGAATAATCAATTCAAAGAAAGAAAAATAAAACCTCAAGAGCAAACAAGATTTATAGATGTTCGCATAATGAAAGAATACTTCCTCTTCCGTCGTTGTAGTAATATATTGAGATGAAAAAAATAATTGCAAGAGAAATCACACACTTGTCTTCTCTAACATCTCTTTCTCTCTTTTCTGATAATAATAATAATAATAAAGCCTAAAAATTGTAATAATTAAGTTCCACAACTTAACACATCATAATGAATTACGGTTTGTACTTTGCTCAATGCATCTCAAACCTAAGTTTGGGACATATCTTCACTATCACTTCTCGAAAATTAGAGTGTCATTCTAAGTCCCTGTTTGGTGAGATTAAAATTAGATTTTTAATAATTTTTTTATAGAAGTTGATAAAATGTATGGATGAAAAGTTGTGGAATCCATGAAATATGTGGTTAAAATTGATTATTGACTTTGAATTTTAACATGTACCAAACAGGGGCTCAAAAGTTAACCTCAGAGGTGAAGTAGTTCATTTTCTTCCCCAAGTGATCTACCATGTGTAGTCGTTATAGAATTACGTTTGGGCAACGTCTCATTTTTAGCAGCACTAGAAGAATAGTTAGATTGAATCACATGCAGTGAGTATTGAGGTGTAATTACTTGGATAGTACTCTACGTATATTTGGTGCAGCTTATGCTTTACTTCAACACTTCCTCTGACACGAGAAGCTGCCCCTTTCACTGACACTGAAATTTAAAGGGATTTTGATTCTTTCTGCCATTCTTGCTTTCTGCAGTGCTGCAACTTCTCAAATGGACTGTCAGTGCCATCGGTTTTACTATGAGTACAAAAAAAAGTTCGAAAAAATTCTTATTCAAAGACGCTTGGCAGTTTTTAATTGTTTTTTGACACAACAAACACAGAAAATGCACCATACAGATGTCAATAGTTCCATGTACCTACTGAATTACTCCTGTGGCATTACTTACACCTTTAGCAATCAAATGCTGGTTTGGCTGTAAAATCCTTCAGTTAAGCAACTGTATAATGATTGTAAATTACCCTTTATACATAGCTTCTTTTTTTTCTTTTAATATATAGATTGTCTTGCAATTTAAAGTAAATTTTAAATTAATCTTGATCCTCTTGAACACTAGGCCACTGTTAATTTAAGTCGAAGTAGGTAATTAATTTTAATTATATATTTCATAACAACATTTCAACCATACAATATTTTATCAATCTTTATCAAAATCTGCGAAAAATCTAATTTTAATCCGTACTAAAAAGGGGCTATATGTGTTAATCTCGAACAGAATTTTCGAAATAGGTCCAAATAAATATTATTTGGAATGGATTTCCATGCATAGTGAGGTGTGATATCTTGGATCTTTAAGTGGTTACGATCTTTTGAAGAATTGATTGTCACTCTACGTTAAATAGTCATGTTTTTGATTTATGTAGTCGTATTTGAAAAAATTAACGACGCTACGATTTTCTAGGAACAACATGGGAAAACCCTTGAACCTTCATAATAGCGAATGTTTGTACATATGAGATTAGGGATGATAAGATTATGAAATTGTATTAAGGTGGATTGAGTATATTGTTTAAATATGGCATTTTGTATATTCATCGTATTAGAACTTGTTTAATTAAAACTTGTATTATCCCTAACGATGATTTCCATTAGTTCCCTTTTAACAAGTAAAAATACTTTTTTGTTATCTTTTTTAAATAAGCAAAAAAAAGGTAACCAATAAAAAATTGCGACTATATATTTGTTTCTCATTTTAGAGCCCGCTAACAGAATTCTAAATGAAAATCGTCATTAAGGATAAGATATGCTAATTCATAAGAGATTTAAGGGTAAAAATACAATGAAAAAAAATCAAGAATATAAATATGAAAATATGAATAAAATTTATAAACTTTTAATACATTTAAAACTTAGAGCATATATAAAAAAAAATTGTGGTATTAATAGTATCACCCCTTTATTATTTACGTGCAATTTTATTTCATATTCTGAGTCATATACTCATAGGTAGTTATTGGCTGATCACCCAACCCTTAGCCCACCATTCAAGTTCAGGTTTCGTGTAAACAAGAATTAGGGCCCAATTCTAGATTAAGTAGTCACGTCCCGTCTGATTAAATAAACTAGTAAATGGGCATAAGTTGGATATTAATTTAAAAGATTAATGTTGATTAGTGAACGAGCAGGCCAGCTTACTTGTCAGGACGTGGATATTTTATGGTACTTGGGAGCAGTGACGGATCTGGGAATTGTCGTAAGTTAGAACAGCCATTAACCGTAGATCATTGACTGTCGACGATTGTAATAGCGAGATTGTTTATTAATATTTAATTAATTAATATTAAAAAATTCTTCAATCAATACATAAATATACTAAAACGTAAAAATAATATACATATGAAAATATAAGAAGAAGTACATGATACAACTATAATCTGTAATTGTAAACTCGGACAACTGTATTTTTCGAGGTCTCATATTTTGAAAGTGTTGCAAAATTGTCTCATTTTCAAAATTTTCAAAAATCTCTCTCTCAATGTATACATCAAATTGTCATTCAACAAGTCATCTTCCATTTTATTGCGTAGGTCATTCTTGATTAGATTTATAGCAGATAATGCTCTTTCGACACTCGCAGTTACCATATGTAATATCAAAGAAAATGTGATGAACCTATAAACCAATGAAAAATAGTAAGATTTTCTTATTTCAACCAACTTTTGAGTTACGTAAGATATACTATAGAGGTTAAAGAAAACCGTCCCTTCTTTTAAGCATAAGAAACTTCTCAACTTGATGTTTGAGTAATATGAGCTTTTCATCGGTGAAGTCTAAATGATATAATCAATGTTTTGAAAATCGACTCAGGCATCGATCCAGAGGAGATTATGGGTCAAGGTTCAATCAGGATCAAATCGAATACCAAAATGAAATAAATAATTAAATAAACACACACACACACACACACACACACACACATATATATATATATATTACAATTATTTGATAATTAAATCCTACAATTATATTAGACATGAACACCGTTTTAAAAAAGAAAAGATCCTAAATATTATCTCTCTTTGTAGGATTCTAATCCAGTCTCAACTTCTTCATCCAATTCATCTTTTATGTTATTTGGTGCAAATCATATTAACCAAGCTCCCTTATNTTTTAGAACCTCTAAAACTAACAATCTGATTAATAATTTGCTTTGAATTTTTATTTTTTATTTATTTATTTATTTGTGTGTGGGGGTGGGGCCGTTAAACTTTGTGAAGATAATTCCTATGGCTTGTTTGGCATTTTGGTAAATCCTTTATCCTACATCGGATGACTAATGAATCGATGGAAGAAGTTGTCTTTAAAATACAGCACTTGAAAAATTGGAAAGCATCTAGTATTCCACATCAAATGGAAATGCGTCGAAGGATGGAACAATGTCTTTTAAAAGGACAACGCCTAACGTATTTTATTTAGGCTTTTATAGCCTATGAGCCCACTAGAAAGTTAAAAATTTGTTGTAGAAAAACTTTAAAAGCTGGTTTATTGGATTGAATTTGAGGTCGGTTCTCAATTTTACAGGTTAAATCCATCGGTACAATACGATTCGATTTTTATAACATTGAATATAACTGAGCAAGACAGTAATTTAGCCTTATCAAAAGCTAGACATAGCAATTTAGCCTTATCAAAAGCTACAAATGAGGCTCTTGAACTCAAACATGAAACAAAATTAAGAAACTCGGTAGTTATCTCACGAAAATGATCATTCAACTCTTATAAGATCAGTCACATAGCAATACAAATTAATATAAAAGCGATAATAATAAGTCGCCAGCTCTAGCCTATGTCGACCTCTCAATCAACCCACTTAATAAATTATTTCAACTGTTGTCTATCGTGTTCTGCAATGCATCATTGGCTTCCTCACAACGTTTTGAATACCAAACTAGTAGTTCAATTAGATTTCCTATATGAAGTGACTCTTTTGACTTCATCATGATCATGGAAAGCTAATCATTGCATCACGAGAAATTTTGTACAATCTAACACCGCAATCAACCTCGTCCTATAATGTTTTTGTTAGTTACTACTTTGGCTAAAAAAAGCAAAGGAGATAATTTGCTTTTGATTCATCAAGTTGGAGCACTTATCAAAAGCTTGATTGTGAGTACTATCAAAAAGACCAACATTCCTTCACAGTCTTTCGTGCTTTCAATTCCTAAATTCAATTTTAGTAAATATGTCCATCCCCTTGACCCCATCTATCAAGTTTGAACAAAAAACAATACAAACAATAAACAACATTTTTTTTAAACTATACTCCATCCAATAAAATTCAAAGAACCATTCTTTCCTAAAACACCTATTATTATTTTCCATTGGTCTTCTTGGAAAGTCATATCCATGTGGTTCACAAGGACCTATATCTAAGTATGACATCCTAACATCATCTCTGTTAGATTTTTAGTGTTGGCGATTCTATGGACAAAATGACTAATTTGTAACGTGTTGTAAAAGTCAAGGACCTAGGTTGCAATTTGTACAAGTTAGGTTATGAGGTCTAGGATTCGTAAAAAGAGGAGAAACATGACCGCATTTTTGCTAGCTTATCGCTTGGACACTGCTTGAGTGACAAAAACAGAATCGTTGTTGGTTGCCTGTCGCCCCAACTTTCGGTCGAGCAAAAGGCCGTTACTCACCTGTTTACTATTGTGAAGTATTTTTTCTGGCCCATTCAATCTAATTACCCTCTCCTACAAATACCCAAGTCTATGTGTGAATTGTTGGGTGGTTGCTTATCATTCTTTTACTTCATATCATTCTTTAGAGATCCAATAACGCATTCCTCCTTTGTAATTTATTATTGTTATTCTTGATATTATTCAACCACACTTTGGGAAAACATCAAATAGAAGAATCTAAAATACATACTTCCTAAACATCCTTATGAAAGTACTTTTTCAATTGAACTTCAAAGGCTGTTGGAGGTTAAGAAAGGTTGGACTATGGGAGTGAGGAGTTCTTGAAATTTCATTTGAAAGAGACAATTGTAGAAGATCGGAAGCGGGTGAGTTTGGTTGATCTTGGAGGTTACAAGAATTAGATTGGGAAGTCTAGTGGAGTTGGCTAGGCTTACTGTAAATCAGTATTGTCTATAGTAGATGTAACTGGCTTGGTCTCGAAGTTTTTACTCAATTGGGTTTCTCCGTCATCAATATTGGTGTTATTTATTATTTTCTTATTACATATTGCGGTAATTCAACTTAGGATAATTGAATTATTTGTTTAACCATTTAGAAACAATTAAAAGTGACATGTTACTTGTTAATTGTATAATTTCGTACGTAAGGTCAAACTTAGTTAGTAAACTATGAAATTTCAATTGGTATCAGAGCCTAAATTTGAGTCATGACCTTAGATTTCTAGATGAGTAATTCATTATCCGTCCCGCCATATTTTGATGGCAATAATTATGTTTATTGGAAGGTTAGAATGAGAATTTTCCTAAAATCTATGAATGAGCAAATTTGTTTAAATGTGGTTAATGGTTGGATTGTCCCTAGTTCTATGGTTAATAACGAAGTTACTCCAATTGCTAATTGGACTAAAATAAACTTAGATGAATGTAACTGGAACAGTAAAGCCTTACATACCCTATTTATGGCAGTATCCCCAGAGGAGTTTAAGAGAGTATCGATGTATGAAACTATTAACGGCGTTTGTGATAATTTAGAAACCACACACGAGGGAACTTAAACTGTTAAAAATTCTAAACTGCAGAAGTTGACATCTAGGTTTGAAGAAATTAGAATGAAGGACAATGAATCGTTTGATGAATTCTATGCGAAACTTAATGATATAGTGAATTTCAGTTTCAACTTAGGAGAAAAGATCCCTAAGCCTAAAATTGTAAGAAAAATTCTTAGATCTTTACCTGAAAGGTTTAGGCCTAAAGTCACGGCTATAAAGGAGAGCAAGGACTTAGATTCAGTTAAAATTGAAGAGTTGGTTTGATCTCTCTAGACTTATGAGTTGATATTTGATAAACCTACAAACGATAAGGCTTTGGCCTTAAACACTGTGAGAAATAGTCATAGGGAGACCTCGGATTTAGATTCTCCTAATGAAGAAGAGTTAGTGTACTTTGCTAAAAAAATTCGGAAAATGTTTAGGAATAAAAGTAAACCTTAAAAGAAGCACAAAAGTGGTCATAGTGAGTCTAGGAAGAGTTCTAAATCTGTGAGATGCCATAATTGTCGAGGTTTTGGACATGTTAGGAGTGAGTGCCCTAGCAATAGGAGAAATCTGAATAAGGTTATAAATGCTACTCTCACTGATGACGAGTCTAGCTCTGACAATTAGAGTGAGAAATCAATTCGTGAGGAAAGTAGAAAATATATTGCCTTTTCTACGAGAATTAAGAAAGGATCTAACCAGGGGAGTGAAAGAAAAGAGGACTTAGATAGTGATGAGGATTATGATGAAGAGTTTATAAGTGAGAAAGATATCCAAGAGGCTTATGATAAGATGTATGAGGAGCGTCTTAAGATTCTTTCTAAAAAGAAAGCCTCGAGTGCGAAGAATAAGGAACTTGAATTAGAAAATGAGAAGTTAGTAGCTTACATTAAGGAATCTACCTCGATCCTAAGTGAACTGAAATCTATAAATGAAACTTTGGAGACTCAAGTTAAGAACCTCACAAGTGAGCTTAAGCATCCTCTAGGAGAGTCAGCGAGTTGACTACTGAGAAAGAGACCTTAGAAATCCAGGTTAAGAACCTTCTGAGCGATCTAGAATATTCTAAGTCTCAACTGTTTGCCTGCTCTAGTGGTTCTGAAAAGTTAGATAACATTTTAGGAATGGGCAAGCCAACTGAAAATAAGGGAGGTCTAGGTTTTAAGAAAAATAATGCTAGTAATTCTAAGACCACGTTTGTCCCTACCACTAACAGCTCAAACATGTGCCTAACCCCGATCTTAAGGATAAGGAATTTGTTAGACAGTGGCAATCACATACATTTTGTCCTAAGTTTATCCCTACATGTTTTTTTATTACGGTGAGTTAGGACAAATAAGGCTTAGGTATCGTCATTTTCTGAACAGAGATAGAAATTGGAACTTAAACAGAAACAAGAATCAGGAGTGCTTGACCTACTTTTTTCGTTTTTATTTTGTGTTTGACATTTTATTTTGTGTGCTTGATGCATTCATGCTTTATAATAAAAATAACAAAAAAAATGGAAAATTGAAAAATAAAAAATGATGGAAATTTTTACTACAGTATGATAAATAACATTCTTGAAATTGTGTGTTGTGATCATGCATATGTTTAATCAATGAGTTGTAATATAGTTTCCATTACCGACTTAGGTTATTTATAGAGTATTAGTATATGTGTCTTCATGTACAATCTGCATTGTACACACTATGATATTGTTAGTGAGACTTTATCGCGTGTGTGAGATTTGGAATGACAGTCACGTGTTAGTAAGGTGACTTTGAACATGAATTGACCTTATTTATTAGACCTAACCTCAAATTTATCTCCTGTAATAAAAAACACAATATCTTATGTTCTTCTTCGAAACCTATTTGACTTGAGCAATTAAGCTTGCGAGATTTTTCATATCTTGATACCCATGGTCAACTAACTTGGGTTAACAAACCTAAAGCTCATTACATGGGTCATTTTAGTTATGTAATGGAGAAGAGCTTGCACTTAAAATTCTTGAAAAATTTAATGACTGATTGTTCTCTTGGAGATTTTAATTGGCAACATGCGTACCGCTCATCCACCATTCACGTTTGATCGAACTAGCCTGAAAAGTTAAAATTGAAGGAATTAGTATTTTAAACTCGGTATGATATGTGCAATCCAAAACAATATAATAAATTTTAAATTTCCAACGTAAATTACAAAATTCCATACCACCATTCTATTGAGACCAATCAGAGACCAATCAAATGCTATAACACATTTCTATGCAAACAATTGAGAAAATTCGAAAGAAATCTCACACTTCATTTCATTAATAACCAACAGGTCAATTAGCATTTCATGCACAAATTTACGTAAAACATATAATATTGCAAGGATAGTTCAACTTGCGCATATTATCCTACCTTTGCTGGATCAAAGAAAAATGTCATAGGCTCTTTTTGAAAACACAGGTTGCACTCTTTTCGCTCAAAATTCTAAACAAAACTTTGAATGTACTTGTAGTGTATGTAGACGAATGAAAAGAAAACCACACAATATGATAATTATATAATATGAATTCATCTGGATTTTAAATTCAAATATTCTATTTTTATAACCATATCCACGACCATGATTGAAAAAAAATATATATATACATATATATATACATACATATATATATATATAAACCACGTGGCAACTGAAAAGGAAAATGATTTTGGTTACTATGGATTTAAATCAATTAACGGAGTTGATAGGATAAAACCAATGTTCTAAAAGGTGTAATCTGTGGTGATGCGTGAAGGTCAAGCTATGGGATAAGTGAGCTTAGACGAGGCATATGAGTAAAAAAAACGTAAAAAGACATTTTCTTATTTT
>CAIGRB010018190.1:81645-97150 GCA_903798255.1 Fraxinus quadrangulata | reverse complement strand
GGAATAATAAGGAGGATTCGACATATTGGCAATGCATCTCACATATTTGAATAAAAATATATTTACTTACTTTTATTAGTTTAATTGATAATTTAGGGATTAGTATAAAAAAATCACAAAATTTGTTTACTATTCGATTAAGGTTGGAATTAATTTCAATTCGATCAAACACAGTCTTCGTGGGTTCTACACTATATTCATTACTTTATTACTTATTCACGATCCCGTTCACTTGCGAAAAATTAAGCGGCCAGCATACCGTATCTAAAAAGCAAATCCAACTTCTTAGACATCATCATTATAGTTCCTAACCACACCAAAACTCTTTTGCAGAGAAACCTTAAACCAAACTCCATAGCAATACTGTATCAATCTTAAATTTTTCATGTCGTTTCAAGTGCTAATTGAACTTCTTCATTTTATTTAACCCAGATGTCATCTAAAAAGTTATTCTTAATCACATAAAAAAGCCTTTGGTTAATTCGACTTCCATGTATTATGATATTACTCAACTTAGTGTAAACAGGAAAATCACATCTCTAATTCAACATACAACACTTCTTGAAACCAAAAGTTCTTATTCACGAAGCTATAAGATCTTCACTTACCAAAGTCCAACACCCCACCCAAACCCAACTGACACCATCTCATCAATGCAAATCGAAACACCAAGAAAGGTTGAGCAGTGGTCTGAAAGTGATGAGTCCTGTAATCGTAAAAAATGTAGGTCCACTTCAACTACCTTTCTCATTTCCCTCAACTACCTTTCTCATTTCCCCTGCCCGCAATAAATACAAATCCTACTTTATTCTTCCTATCTTGCAATTCAATTTACTATTACACTGCATCATTTTCCCAAAATTGCTTCAATTATACACCTACAAACATTTGACCTGGTTCCTCATTCATCACCTTCATATGCTTATCTCCGAATATAACTTAAGCCCACAAATTATTTTGCAGTAATTTTATCTAAAATTACCGAATTAAGTACTTATGGTTGAATTTTAAGGTGGGCTTTAAAATTGTGAGTGAGATTGTGTTGTGGGTGTGGAAATTGGGAGTGAATGTGGATGTGGATGTGGATGTGGAGCAACGGAGTCCGAAGAATCCGGCAATGACTTTTCAAGAGGTGTCCGTGGAGAGAATCAAAAGGCTTTACAGGTAAATATTTAATTAGTTTCTTCTAATTCTAGTTCGGCTTAGATCTGGAAATGTTTTTCACCTTACTACCCAATTGTTCACAAACTAAATATTACAACCTTTCCATTATCAATTGGGTTGCATGATTAAGTTCCTATGCTGAAAATCTTTTTATCAGCATCCACTGATATCAGCTACAAAAACCGAAATCAACATCAGAAAAAAAAAAATTATTGAACGCTTGATTTGGCTTTGGGATTCATTTTTTATGGAAAAAAATTCACATAAAGGTGCATTACATACAAAATCCCAAGCTTATAGATTTCAAATTTAACTTCTAAAAACCTACTATTTAAATTAACACTAAATTTAGACCCAAACAAACGTAGTCCAATACTGATTGTGGGTATTTACATGTCAGAGTCATACATAGAGAAACCCACAAAATTACGTTGATGAGAACTCATGCTCTTAACATAAACCATTCAAATCAATCGTCAGTGGAAAGTCAGTTTCTCGAGGTCAAATCAATCGTCAGTGGAAAGTCAGTTTCTCGAGGGGGAAAACTTCGAGGAGACTAAAGTTTTGAGCTGGGCTAAGAGACGCGATACCTGGTGGTGGCAGGCGACAGAGGTGCGATGGAAGTTTGAAATATTCGTATAGAGAAATGCAAAAAAAGGTTTGGGACAGAAAATATACAAAATTATAAAATTCTACAAAGAAACAGGAAACAAAAATGAGTTCAAAATAAACAAAAATTGAGGCTCAAATCATCACAAAACGACATATGAACAAATTGTTGGAAATTCGAAATTGGTTGTGGCCAATTTAAGTAATTATTTAAGTGGAATTTATTTTTGGTAAATAAAAAATTAAGCTTAATAAACATGTGAAATTGTTGGAAAATCGTGTAAAATATTGTGGAATATTCTAAAAAATGTGTGATGAAAAGATGTGTCTTTTAAAATGAAAGATCATGATCTTTGGAGATCATGACTCTTGATATGATTACTTTCCAATAATTATGAATCTTAATTTCAAGAGATATGTCTCTGGTATGGTTGCGTCTTTTGACAAACCTTTCCAACTACTATATATAGATCCCCGTGTGTTTGGATTCAAATAGTTCAAAATGATAGTTCTCATATCATTCCATTCATTGTTTACAATTTAGGTTGCATAAACCACTTGCATCAAAATCATGGTTATGGTAGAGAGTGAATTCCGTTCGAATTCGTTGGTCGAAGCCATTTTGAGTGCTCATATGGCTTGACGTGGTCGTTGTATCTTGGGAGATGATTGCTAAAAATCGTTAGCACCGATGCGGGGCAAATTCATCTTAAGGACAAAGTGTCAAACACTTGCCTCGACCGATCGCATCACTTTCATCTCATCTTTTTTTTTTCTGATTTCATTCTAATTTAGTATTTTGATTTTGGAAAGTAACTAATATTCTTTTGATTTCATGCAAGGTTTGAAATAATATGCAAATGGATTGAATCCGTCGACATGTATTCAATTTCGATAATTATTGCTTGTCTTCTCAAATCCCATTTTGGTAAGTCGAATTCTATTTCGATTTCATGAGCATAAAAATGTATGTGTTGATTTGAATATAATATGCACATTATCGTTGTAATATCTCCAACAATCTTAAGATGAATTTTATTTTTAATGTGTGCATTTATATTCTAATTTGTTTAGAATATAAAAATCTCTATCACGTACATTTTCGGCACTTTATGCAATTTGTTATAAGCAATCACAACATGAGATTGTATGCTTATATGTATATTTTATATGTATAATTGATATATCAGATATATTGAAAAATTCCTTATCATAGACGGCAGAAATATAAATTATTGATACATGTTTGGTGCTCTCGTCTCTGCACGGCCATGTATATGTTCTTTCATTATATATGTTCTGGTTATTTAAATGGTGATTAAGTGAAATGAATTTTACTTAATTTGGAAGTGGACATGAAAATTGGAAAGAAAGTAAAACTAAATGTGTCGACAATTTTACATGATGAACGCGGAAATCGGTTAATGGTTTAAATGGACCGACATGTTCTTGTGCATTGGTGGCTGTTCAGTTTATGTCTTTGCTATTTAAATTTATGTATTTCCTTTGCCTTATGTCGCAAGGCTACCCATGTCCACCCACTTATATTGATTTGTTTAAATAAATCAGTGGCACAAGGAAATAATTCAATTACATGAATTACATGTTTACGCTTCTATGTGCATGGTAAAAATTTCAAAGGAAATATTATATATTCTTTGATGAAAGTTTTAAAATTTAGAAAGAATTGGATGCATGTTATAAGAATCATGTCTTATTATTTAAAAGGATTTGCCTTATAATTGTAAAAGAAGTTAAAAGACTTCTTTTCAAAAAGATTAGTTTTGCTTCTAAATTTTATAACATGATTTGTCTTCAATATTTTATTGAAAATCTGATTTCGTAAGTGGTCGTGATTTTAACGATATTTTGTGATGCATATATAATATATATGAGTAAATTGATGGTAACAGTCTATTGGTGTTCAGTGAGTATGAAAAATTGTGTTACTCTCTATAACATGAAAGACATGAATCTCCGAAGAGATTAAATCTGAAACACAATTTATGGAAAATTGGTTTAGAAATCGAGAAAATTGGTTAAGTGTCGAAAACCAAACTTTAGAAAAAGTGACTTCGTGTCAACTTCAGCCAAATATTCGGACTTGATCCGATAGTCATCAAATACGGTATTCTTCCATCCAGCATTCATGGGTAATGAATTTGTGTATTATTTGGATGATTAAATGCACAGAATCAATAGTAATTATATAACGTAGAATCATTCATATTTGTTTTGAAGTTTCGTGCACAATTGATCTATGAAATGATTTAATGATACATGACTTTTCAAAGTATGTTTGTTCATTTCATAAAACTGCTATGCAAACCATTGTGCATGGATATTATAGTAAAGTGAAATATTTGTCTTCCCACCTTAATTTAAAAGGTAGATATCCTTATTTGTAGACCATGATTGTCTCAAAAATGAAACGACTGATTTATTAATATGAATGTGTCTATTGAATTCTGAAATAAATCAGTTTATCTGGATTCCAATTAGTTAAGTTAATTGGTGATAATCACTCGATGAGATATTTGTCATCTTATAGTATGATGACTTCGAGCAGCATATTTGCTACATAAACATGCTCAAATATATGAAACTATTTAGATGTGATAATCTATCGTGAATTTATTTGATAGTTACGAAATGAGCATGCAAGTGTTTACTTTATTTTGACAAATGTACGTGCATGAAGGGAAATTTGTGTTCCTTCCTTTGGGGAATTTTTATTATATTATTCTCACTTGCTCAAATAAGGGGGCATGTTTTGGTATCCACCCATATGGTTAGATGGGGTTTATTTCCACACAAGGGTTTGGATTTCAAACAAATGCTTTGGTCAAATAGCCTAGTTTGGCGGACCAAGTTTGTAAATAAATTTGGTAGCAGTTTGAAGCCTAAATCAAGTGAAAATTGCTTGCCCAATTATTGGGTTACGAAAATATCTTATAAAGCACAGATGGTTGGTGATATTGCCAGATATCATTGATATGATGATTGTAAATGACATTCATTTGTAAATGATAAGAATTATGTTATGCAAAGGTTATGTAATTCCTTTTAGAAAGGAAATTATTCTTACAAGAGACTGCAAATTGAGACATAGTTAAATGTGGATTGCCGAAGAGAGGCTAAGTGCTTTTAAAGATAGTTTGAAATAATATTGAATTATCATTGCGCACATATGCGAATTGGTATGATTAAATTCAATTGAACATTATTCAAACAATTTATCAAACTAATATGATAAGTTCGAGACTTGTACCAATTCAATGGTTGACCATTTGGTCTTGGTTAATTTAATTGATCGAGATTGAGATCAATGATGATATCTCTAAATATGGAAGTGTATGGATTTCCTCAAGATATTGATATTCCTAGTCATGACATGTGTTGACTAAAATGGAATAAACTTATACAATGAATGTATAAATGTTTGGAACATAAGTTGCTATTTCGTCACCTTGATCGTGATGAATTAGATATTGTTGAGACTAATACAATTCAGGCAATGAATTGATAGAAATGAGAATTTGCTCCTAACCATTGGAAATGTATAAATGTTGGAGAATGCCAACTAGTTATTGAAAGTATATGAACTTTCATGATTATTCCTTTTATTGGAATATGAAAAATTACATTAATGATGATAGCCTCAATTAATTTGATGAAATTAAGTGAGATGATTTATGCAAAATTGTAATTGCATAAAATATGACAAAATTTGGAATTGGTGAAATTGTGTAGAATATTATAAAATATTCTAAAATCAATTTAGATGGAGATGTGTTTCATTTTGTAGGATTGTGTCTTTTGATAACACAACTTCTTCAGCCTACATTTGATTCATTCATTCAACTATAATATGAAATGTCACAAATTTGATATATTGCATATGTTTGGAGAAGATGCAATTATTGTGAATCGAGATGTTTAGCCCTTCATTGTTGGACTATACTATACTAAAATGCATAGACCAATTAAGTTGGTTTATACTTGAAAAAAGATTATTGATCTATGTGATGACCTTGATCAAATTTTGTGTGATCAAATTGAAGATAGTTGGATTGAAGTATATTATATACAATTTCAATTGAAATAAATTGTGGGTAGACGACCACTATTTTGAAAGTACTTAAACTTTCACGAAGCATTCGATATGGACATTATCTATTCGATAAATGAATTGAACTATGAAAGAGTTGATGAACTCTAAGTTCAAGTGTAACCAAAAAATGTGGGGGTTAACATCAATGCTTGCGAACTTATATGAAAAGTTCAAGATTTGTGGATGCAACATTATTAGTTGCACATGCATTCCTAATTGAAGAATTGTGGGGGTAACTTATGTTAAAAGTTACAATTTTTCTATACCTTAAAATCATAGAAATATATCTATGAAGGTGAGAAAGGTAGAAAACCATTATATTAATTAGAAGGATGATATACACTAAATCTAAAGTGGATGAAATGGGATAAAAGTCGATTACGGCGTTTATTTGGATATGCAAGATCAATTGGAATATTTGAAAAATATTCATAAAGTTGAAATGCATTGTAATATTTCAATAATGATATTGAATACCCATGTTTCTGAAATCCACTAGTAAAAGTGATTGACTAGTGTAGTGCGTGATAGAAATCCTCTAACATTGTTGTTTGAAATTTATAAAGTTTTAGATAAAACTAGTTAGAAGCATGTAGCTTCATGAGAGGATTTTTTTGTGTCGTGACATGGTGTATCTATTAAATCAATCGATCGTTGGCTAGCTAAGTTTGATTAGATACTAAGTCACATGTAATGGTAAGTCTAGACATATAAGTCGCAGACATAATACCATTAAGCAGTCGATCTCAATGGTGTAAACTCGTGGTACCTTTAAGAGATTTACCGAGAGATCAAGAACACTGCATATCGAGGGGAATGAGATTAAAGCCTACTACGTAAGAGTCTTTGTAATGGTAACCCTACCTTGTTGACTGGAGATCCCAAGATCTTGGTTCAAAGGGACAACTAAGTTATGAAGATTCAATAAAGCACTCAGGAAAACACTTCACAACTCATTCCTATGATAATTATAGTGCTTTCTGCAAAGTGTGAGGTTAAGATATGCTTTTAATGATTCCTATATCTTGATTAAGTCAAGTAGAGTAAGACAAAATACTCTTAATAGGAGGTCACCTATGTAAGTGTGAAGTGGGGCCGCTTCAATGAGAATTGTTTGGGGCTAAAATTCTCTAAACACTTATGAAACCAAGAGTTGTTCAGGGCCAAAATGAACACAATAATGAGAACCATGAACGGTTTAGGGAAGACATTGTGCGAGTACTGTTGTCTTGGTTTACACCAACGGCTGAATGGTTCAAGACATCATGTTCACCAGTTAGCCAAGTAAATCCGACGGTATTTCACTAAGTAAGGTTCAAAGCCGAAAGCTACCTTACCAATGCAGTGTTTTTCCGCTCTCTCTACTAGTGTCTGCATAGTCATTTGCATTAATTTTCATTCATGTGGGGGATTGTTGGAAATTCGAAATTGGTTGTGGCCAATTTAAGTGATTATTTAAGTGGAATTCATTTTTGGTGAATGAAAAATTAAGCTTAATAAACACGTGAAATTGTTGGAAAATCGTGTAGAATATTGTGGAATATTCTAGAAAAATGTGTAGATGAAAAGATGTGTCTTTTCACATGAAAGATCATGACCTTTGGAGATCATGACTCTTGATATGATTACTTTCCAATAATTATGAATCTTAATTTCAAGAGATATGTCTCTTGGTATGGTTGTGTCTTTTGACAAACCTTTCCAACTACTATATATAGATCCACATGTGTTTGAATTCATATAGTTCAAAATGATAGTTCACATATCATTCCATTCCATGTTTACAATTTAGGTTGCATAAACCACTTGCATCAAAATCATGGTTATGGTAGAGAGTGAATTCCGTTCGAGTTCGTTGGTCGAAGCCATTTGGAGTGCTCCTATGGCTTGACGTGGTCGTTGTATCTTGGGAGATGATTGCTAGAAACCGTTAGCACCGATGCGGGGCAAATTCATCTTAAGGACAAAGTGTCAAACACTTGCCTCGACCGATCGCATCACTTTCATCTCATCTTTCTTTTATCTGATTTCATTCTAATTTAGTATTTTGATTTCGGAAAGTAACTAATATTCTTTTGATTTCATGCAAGGTTTGAAATAATATGCAAATGGATTGAATCCGTCGACATGTATTCAATTTCGATAATTATTGCTTGTCTTCTCAAATCCCATTTTGGTAAGTCGAATTCTATTTCGATTTCATGAGCATAAAAATGTACGTGTTGATTTGAATATAATATGCACATTATCGGTGTAATATCTCCAACACAAATTATTTGTAAATAATAAATTTAAAAACCTAAATTAAAAAGAACAGATAATACTAAAATGAAACAACTATGAAATTGGCATACCTCAGTTATGTCCAAGATTCGAAGATGAAATCACGAGAAACAGACACGTGAACGAATGAAATAGAAAAATTAAACAAAGCTAACTTGATTACTTATCCATGATTTATTTTTAACTGATGTAACACTAATGATGTTAAATAGCATTACTCTATATAAATTCATAGAAATGAATGATTGATAAATAAGTAAGCGTTGTGAATTGATCCATTTGATTTTCCACAAGTGTACGATATTGCGAACAAGTAAAAAGTGATGAATAAAGTATTATTCTCACTATGGCTATGTATTCAATACATGATCAATCAATTCTAACTCCAATCGTATAGAAAATTGTATTTGAAGAGTTTATACTAAATTAACTAATTAAACTAATGATTCTAGTGAGCAATTTATTGAGCTTTTGTAAATTTTGATATGATATTACCACGACATTGAATTCCCCCTATTAATTGTTTCAATGCAAATTAATAACATAACAATATGTGCACATTCTTGTTGATCAATATTTTTAAGTTAATTAAAAGCATCTCTCGATATCAATTAAATTTATCATCTCATATGCCCTTCTTATACCTCTATAAAAGATACGAACATGAAAGTATGCATTAAAAACGTTAAAACATCTAGAGAAATCGTGCAAAGCATAGTTGTATATCTCAATCCCTATAGGTCTTTACAGTGATTATTATAAAGTGTTTTCTATCTTATTGTTTTTCTCGAAATTAATAAAATTTACAATCAATCCAATTAGCGATCAAGTCATTGAAAGTCATTAAATCCTATAACAATTATCCAATAATAAACACATATTAGGCATCAAATTATCGAATTTATAACATCATAATACAGGTTCATCGATATCTCAGTAATTGAAACACTAGCCTGATATTACAAATTGCAAGAAAACATGTTTAATTAAAATAACATAACTCAAACTTTAAATCGATGAAGAAGATAATGATGAATCTTAAAATTTTGAATTTCTTCAATGTTTCTTGATGAAGCTCCAAATATATTTTCTTGTCGTCTCTCCAAAAATAAGGTCGATTTTCTAATTTCTTAAAAACTTGTAATTGTCCTTTAATTCTCGCAAGAACAATGGACTAGTATCTCTTTGATGATGTTTCTTGATGAATAATGGTGTATGAGAAGTATATGAGAGGTGTCTCTAATGTATTCAAGTATCGTCTTGTGATCCGAATCAACTATTGAATATTTACAATTTGGTCCTCGAACTTTGAATTTCGTCATTTTTCACCATTTTTGCATTCTATCTTTCAATTCCACTTATCATGGATTCTATGAAATTTTGAATAGTGAGTGGTTTAACCAATTATGAATGATTTTCGAACATTAACCAAACACATGCTTACTATAGATTTCTATGTGACCAATCATGAAATAAAAGATTATGTTTTCATAAACGGTAAGGTTGTAGATGGAAAACGACGGAATGACCTCTTCTATACTCCGAAGAAGCCATTTCAAGTGTGAATGTGGCAAATATTTTCATAGTTGTAAACGTCAATGGCAACGCAAAATTCCACGTTCCATTGAAAATGGAACTTTGGTAATAGGCTTTAATATTTTGGGTAAATAGCACAAAACGTCCATACACTTCAATGTCATTGTGCAAAAAGTCCATATCTTTCAATTTTTGACATTTTTACTCTTACATTCCACCTTTCATTATGCAAAAGGTCATTTTCAATTATTTTTTCAATAAAATGATGATTTTACCCTTCTATTCAAATGAAACAAAAAGAAAAGAAAAGAAAAAATAAACAACTAATTACAATCATAGTCCTAAAATTTTCAAAATATTAAAGATAAGTCATAAATTCTCCACCACCACCACCACTTTCACAACCCCACCAAACAGCTACCTATAGATTCACATAGCACCACATTGTGGCAATCATGCCCGTCGGACTCCATAACCACTAGTGTCGCTTCACTCTCCCCAACATCTTCTCCCGCAGTATTGGTCACAAAATCTATCTAAAACAGCAACATTTGCTCTCTAAAATACCAAATTGCCGTATACAACCCTTCACGGAAACCCCACTTTCGACGCCACCCATGGTTGCGCACCACCACCAACGATTACCCCTCAACTCGACGAACCTATACATGGCCTCATATCAATCAAATCTGCCTCGAATCATTCTACTATAATCTAGACATTCGACAGTGATGACGTCCATTTTGCCAGACTCTTCTTTTCAATTCATGCATCCCACATTAAATTCCCAAATTGGCATCAATCGAACCATCAACAAACTCAAATGACAATGTGTATGAATCTAATTGAACCAATTATCCCCCAACCGTTTCAATTTCTGGTCCAAAACTCTCCATTGGCGTGATGCACGCAGAGAGCTGTCTAACCAAAGTTGGTGGATCCTAAGTATTCTAATCTTCAAATTCGTGTAGGGTAGGACTGTGGGGGAGTGAAGCGAGGTTGGTGGGCCTGAAGTCTGGTGGGCATGGTGGTCGAAATGTGGAGCTATGTGGATCTATATGTGGCAACTTCGTAGGTTGTGAAAGTTATGGTGGTGGTGGTGGTGGAAAATTATGATTTCTATGTAAGTTTTTAAAAACTTAAAATCTGTAGTTGTATTTGATTATTCATCTTTTTCTTTTTCTTTTATTTGAATATGAGGGTAAAATCGTCTTTTGTTAAAAAATGGATAAAAATGACGTTTTGCCTAATAAAAGGTGAAAGGTATGAGTGAAAATGTCAAAAAATAAAAGATAGGAACGTATTGCACAATGACATTGAAAGGTATGAATGTTCTATTCTATTTACCCTTAATATTTCCTTACCTGGAGTTGGACCATATGTTGTCTTGTCAAAGCCTAAAGAAATCATTTTACAGTGTATTGTTTGGTACATTAAATTTAATCCTAAGGAAAATTAAGTATAAAATAGAGAAAATGTACTAGAGTGGATTAAAAGTGGATAATATTTTTTGTTTTTATTTCGAAAGAATCTTATTTATGCTATCTTTATTAAAGCTAAACAGATAAAAAATATATAGTGGAAATATCATTTTTTTAATTGAAAGATTTGTAAATATTAGTACTCTTTGTACGATATTACCTTCTCTAATTTTATGATGATGTCAAACATAGCACAAATATATGGAAGAGATACTAATCATGTCAATATAACCAAGACAAAATTTCTCCAATTACTCAAAGTTTAACTCTTAATAATGCATGAATCATATAGATGTGACACACCCATCCAGTTGTATGCATATGACCAGTATTTTAAAATGCGCGCATATGCGAGTGTTTCACATATGGAGTATATTATGTGAACAATCCATTTCATTGACCTGATATGCGCTCTTAAAATTCAAAATGCACACGAATTTGTATTAAATATTGTGTCCAAATTAACTTAGCAAAACCCAAGAAGAGGAACCGCCTAGAATTTAAATTAGTATAGTAAAAATTTTCAACCTTTTTTATGTAGGTATACAACAAAAAGAGGAACAACCATATGCCATGAGAATGACCAATCTAGTACATGTCCAATCTTCGATTTTTTATGATTGTGACTAGGAGGTTGACAATGATTTATTTTATTTATGAGAGATAATAAAAAATTTCGAGTTGAAATAAGGGAGTCCGATGAAATTACTTTTGTAACGAATGACACGAAAGATGACTTGAATAAAAGAAGAGAAGATTGATTTGAAATCCGATAAAGAGTTGACAAGATTTAGGGTTTTTTTTTTAGTCAGTGTTTGTGTCTAATCTAATTGTATGAATTGATTTGTGTCTAATTTAATTGTATGAATTGATTACCAAACTTAGGGTGTGTTTGTCATCCTTTAAAATTAAATTATTTGCTACAGTATCATTTTTCCACCACACATTCACACAATAAAATATTTTATACACAAATCAATAAAGTTTCTTTAAATTTTAATTACACATTCTCAAAAAAATACTATTCAAAACTCTATTCTTTCTCCTATAATGGGAGACAAATTGGGGCTTAACTGCAGTATTTATAATTTGGGGCAATATGTTTTTGTTGAAAATTTGAAGAATATGTATAAAGTTCAAATAATTGTAATATTTATAACTTTGATCAATATACTTTTTTTAATTGGAAGAATATATATATATAAAGTTTAAAGAATATATTATTTTATTTATTTATCAGTTTAGAATATTATTGGTCAAAGTTCAACTGGGAAACGCAGATTTTGTAAAGCACTCATCTCAATTTCACCATCAATCGACAATTTTGATATCTTGCCCTTTATTAGCAGACTTTGACTTATCCTTAGTTTGATTTTTATTCTTTAATTTCTATTTGAAGTAGATTTTTTTAAATTAATTTTTTTTTGTAATCAAAAAGTAGAAAACAATTTTGAGTTTACATCTAAAATTAGTTTATCGAAAGAACATAAGATTAAAAATGGGCATGAATTTTAGAGAATGGAGATCAAATAGTGGATATAGAACCCTTTTTTCTACCATGAATTTAACAAAATACTGTGATTCTTAATTTAACTTTCTAGAATTATAAATCACTACGCTCTTGACCAAATCTAGATGATTAGATTAATTTAAACTTCTATTTGATAGAGATTAAAATTAAATTTTTAGTGTATTTTGATATAAAAAAAATGATGAAATATATAGTTGAAAAATTGTGAGTCATATGAATATGTGATCATATTAATTGTTTACTTTTACTCCTACCAAACAAGAGCTAAGTTAATAGCTTAAATTACTTGTTAGAACACTTTCCAATAAAAATATTGATAATTATATTCACACTACAATTTTTATTTCTGTTAAACCAATTTTAACTAAGGATATTTATGTAATTGTATAGATTATAGGAGGTTAGTTTAGTCTTTCCTTTACCTTCATTTTGTAGTGCTCTACCGATTAGTATATATATAACGGGTTGTATCAGATCTTTCCAATTAATTCATTCCAACAGATATTCCCACCTCTTTCTTCTCATCACATTTTTCATTTCTCTGCACCTCTTAAGGTATCAAAGCAGTGATTAAAGCTTCCGTGCAACGGTGGAGAATTCTAGTGTTGCAGTAGATCTTCATAATCAGTGCGATCATACACATTCTTCTGGCGATTCGTCTGTTGGGAAATGGCTGGAGGTGAAGCTCAATCCCTTCTCAGTCGACTGGTTAATGATCCAACCAGTCCTTACTATCTCCACTATGGAGATAACACATGAATGCAGATTATTTCAGTTGTCCTCAATGATGACAACTATTCGACGTGGAGTCGAGCTATGGTGATGGCACTTGGTGATGGCACTTAGTGTTAAGAACAAGAAAGGCTTCAAAGATGGAACAATTGATAAGCCAGATAGAGATGATCCTCTTTTTAGAGCTTGGAGGAGATGTAATCATGTAGTTGCCTCCTGGATTATCAATTTAATCCCAATGGAACTCTATCCAAGTGTAGTACACAAGGATTCTGCAAGGGAGATCTGGATTGAACTTCGAGACAAGTATAGCCAAGGCAATGGCACACGGATCTATGAATTGAAGAAACGGATTGCTTCTATCTCACAAGAGAATAACTCAGTCAGTTCCTATTTCAATAGATTCAAAGGACTTTGGGAAGAATTAGACAATTATCGACCAAATGTTAACAGCATAAGTTACAAACATGAAGATCAGGTCATACAGTTTCTGATGGGGCTGGATGATCAATTTTCGGCTGTTAGAAGTCAGGTGTTACTAATGGATCCATTACCTTCATTGAATAAAGTATTTGCACTTATTTTACAGGATGAAAGGCGGAAAGATGTAACTGCTAAGAAACATCAGCATTTTGATGCATCAGCTTTTGCCAGTAAAATGGTAAATGGATCATTTGGAAATCAAAGGAAGTACTCATTTAATCAGTCTCATAAAAGAGACAAGCCTATGTGCATCTATTGTGGCATGCTTGGACACCTCAAAGCAAATTGTTATAAGCTCATTGGCTACCCTCCAAGTCATAGATTGGCTAAAGAAAGAACATCTATTGCTGGTGATGTTGCTCAAGTCTTAGTTAGTGACAAACCTGAGACTGCTAACTACCATCCTAGTGCTATTATCACTCCTGATCAATGTCAACAACTTTTGACAATGCTGGTTCCACAATTGCAAAAGCAACTTTCTGCAAGTTCTTCGAAACCACAAGATACACTACTAACATCATCAGCTATTCCCGAAACAGCTGTTTTTTCAGATAATCAAGCTAGTTATAATGGTGCTGCAACAAGAGTAAAATGGATCATAGACACTAGGGCCTCAAAACACATGGTCTGCTCCGTTAAATATCTAACTAATGTGACAGCTGAGGCAAATGCATCTGTGAGATTGCCAAATGGAGATAATGTGTCTGTAACAAATGTTGGCACAGTGAAATTATCTGATGATTTAGTTTTGAAAAATGTTCTTGTGGTGCCATATTGCGTTTCTTATATGGCAAGTGTACGATATCGTAACAAGTAATATAGTGGACCTTTGAGTCCAGATTATCGTTCCCACGAGAACTATACTTTAGAATTAATTTACTTTTCATAACTCCTATTTGATAAAAAAGACAAATAAAGAATGGTAAAAGTTGTGAATATTTTTTCTTGTAAATTAACTACCTTAAACTAATGGAAAGTATAAGAAGATTGCAAACAGGATTAATTAAAGATTCAAATGCATGATGAATATTAGGACAAAACAATTTCATCTATTGATCACCTTAATTCTTAATTCAACATTTTAACCTAATGTAGTGTTCGGTCGAATTCTTCTATGGTATTCAATTTACCCCTCTCAAGTTCTCATTGGGCTTATTTAACTATTTCAATCTCATATCTCTATGCGAATCTACCTTAATTAAGCGAAATATTAGTTCTAAGAATTCGTGTATGATCGCAATATTTACTATATGTATCCCTACATGTTATACTAATTTATCGAATTTTATTATATTGTCTAAATCTCAAACTCACATCTTGATTCGTAAAAGATTCAAAAAATCATCAAATTAGTGATAAGTAATTTAATGCATTACGCTCATAATAAAATCAACACATAAAAGAATAAAACATATAAAATCTTGAATAAAAGAACTAATGATCACAAAAGATTACATTGTTTGCCATAATTTAATGTTTAGCTACGTATAATGTAAAACGAAAAATAAATAAATATCTTTGAGTACATCACCGGATTAATTAAATAAAGATATGGAAAATGATCAACTCTTA
>CAIGRB010018190.1:38023-78136 GCA_903798255.1 Fraxinus quadrangulata | reverse complement strand
TATCAAATAAGTTTAATGTGAGTCTTAATTAAAATTTTTAATACAAGTCTATTAAGGCTCATTTAACTTGAAAATATAGTATTTCTCTCCAAAGTTTGATCTTTGAATTTTGTCATTTTTCGCTACTTTTGCATTCTTTTTTTCAGTTCTTTATTAAATATAAAATTTTACTTACAAAACACAATATAACATAAATTAGGTATAATTTAGTCCAAATGATAATAAAATATCATAATTTAATGCCACGAATAAGTGTATAAACTATATTTATTATGCCATCATTTACATTCAACTTAATATCTGCTAGCAAGTTGACTTTGAAACATAATTGCTATCTGATTTTCTTACATAACTCTTGCTTTATACATGATCTTTTAACATGGAAGATGATTGGGGTAGGCAAACTTGAAGGTGGATTATATCAATTTCAGCTTCTTGGTCATCAGTCAAATAGCGATTCACTCATCAAATCTTTTCAATTCACAACACATTCTGTTAAACCACCTAATGTTAATTCTATTACTTCCGTTAACACTAGCTACAATTCCTTTCTGACTTTCATTGTAATAAAGCTACCAATGCTTCCTGTAACTCATTAAATTGTAGTAATATCAACAGCAATATTGATATATGGCATTGCCGGCTAGGACACGTGCCTACTTCTGAACTGTCTGCTTTGCATAAATATGTTCCAAATATAAAATTCAATAAGTTCATTCATTGTTCTATTTGCCCCTTGGCTAAACAACATCGACTTTCTTTTCCTCATAGTGAAACAAGGGCTTCCAAAGCATTTGACATAATTCACCGTGACATATGGGGTCCTTACTCCATTCCTTCCTTAAATGGTTATCAATACTTTCTCACCATTGTTGATGATTTTAGTAGGATGAGGTGAACATATCTGATGAGAAATAAGTCTCAGACCAGAGTCATTATCCAATCATTCTACTCCCTAATCCAAACACATTTCCAAAGCAATATAAAGATATTAAGATCTGACAATGGTGCAGAGTTTCTTATGGTTGATTTCTTTAATTCCGAAGGCATTATGCACAAAGTTAGCCGCGTAGAGACTCCACAACAAAACGGTGTGGTTGAGAGAAAACACCAGCATATCTTGAACATTGCTAGAGCTATCAAGTTTCAAGCTAACCTACCACATAAATTTTGGGACGACTGCATTCTTACTGCCACACACATTATAAACAGAACTCCCACATCTATCCTAGCAGATAAGTCCCCCCTATGAGACGCTCTACCAAGCTGCACCTTCCTTTACCCATCTCAGAGTTTTTGGCGGTCTTTGTTATGCAACCACCTTGAAGAGAAATCGAACAAAATTTGATCCTAGAGCCACACCATGCATTTTCTTGGGATATCCTTATGGTATGAAGGCTTATAAGCTATACAACCTTCATACCAATACCACATTCAATTCCAGAGATGTGATTTTCTATGAAAATATATTTCCATTTCATCATCCTTTTCTTTTTCAATCTATATCACAGTTTGGTTACTCTTCACAGCCTAATCAGGCACTTTTCCCAACTCCATTATTCTCACATCATGATATCTCATTTCCATCTCCAGATGTCATTTTCACTAATACTTATGTCTCAACTCATCCAAGCATTGTTCAGTCTAATCATTCTCCTGAACTTTCTTCACCTGTTATTCTATCTCCTACATCTCCAAAACCTATACGAAAGTCAAAAAGGACTACAAGACCTCCATCCTACTTGCTAGATTATCACTGTAATCTGGCCTCTCAAGCGCCTATTCCTCAATTAGCTTCCTTGGCAAAATATTCTGAATCTGGCATGAGATATCCCATATCAGATCATTTGGACTTTGAGCAGTTGTCTCCTACACATAAGGAGTATACACTGGCTTTATCTACCACTTTTGAGCCTCACTCTTATGCTGAAGCATCTAAATTTCTAGAATGGTGTCAAGCCATGGACTTAGAGTATCAGGCACTGGTTTCTAATCATACTTGGGATGTTGTTAAGCTTCCAGCTCATAAGAAACCTGTTGTTTGTAAATGGGTGTTCAAGGTTAAGCTTAGATCAAATGGAATTGAAGAGAGGAAGAAAGCTCGCCTAGTTGCCAAGGGATTCACTCAGCAACCAGGTTTAGACCATGAGGAAACCTTCTCACCAGTTGCAAAGTTGGTAACTGTTAAAACCTTACTGACGGTGGCAGCACAGTTGAAGTGGCACTTGCATCAGTTGGACATAAATAACGCATTTCTCCATGGTGAATTGGATGAAGAGGTGTATATGTTAATGCCTCCGGGTTATGAGCAGCAGGGGGAGAATGGAGAACACTTGGTTTGCAAATTAAACAAGTCAATATACGGATTGAAATAGGCTTCAAGGCAGTGGAATACCAAGCTCACCTCATATCTGCTCTCACATGGATTCAAGCAATCAAAAGTAGATTGTTCATTGTTTAGCAAACAAAATGGCTGCCCATTCACTGTTATGTTAGTCTACGTGGATGATATCATTATTGGTGGAAATGATTTACCATACATTGATCAGTTTAAAAGAGAGCTAACTGATCAGTTCAAATTGAAGGATTTGGGAATTCTTAAGTTTTTTCTTGGACTTGAGGTTGCTAGAACTTCAAAGGGCATTTCTATATGTCAAAAAAAATATGCCTTAGAAATCTTATCTGATGCAGGTTACTTGGGGGCTAAACCAGCAGCAAATCCTTTACTTCACAATTTAAAATTAAGCAAGGATGAAGGAGACAATGTTCTAGATGCCAGTGAGTATAGAAGACTAATGGGAATCACCATAACGAGATCTGACATGTCTTATGTTGTACAATTGCTAAGCCAATTTATGCAATCACCAAAGAAGCCCCACTTGGAAGCAGCACACCATGTTCTAAGATACTTGCAGGCTACATCAGGATAAGGGTTATTCTTTGAAAGGAGACCAAATTTACACCTCAAAGGCTATTGTGATGCAGATTAGGCAGCCTGCTCAGACACCAGAAGGTCTATTACTGGATATTGTATATTTCTGGGGAACTCTTTGATATCAAGGAAATCCAAAAAGCAACATATTGTCTCAAGGTCTTCGACTGAAGTAGAGTACAGGTCTATGGCAGCAGCCGTTTGAGAATTAAGTTGGCCGAAGAATTTGCTTTATGATTTGAGTATCAGACATTCCAAAACTGCCTTATTATTATGTGACAACCAATCTGCTATTCATATAGCTAGTAATCTCATATTCCATGACAGGACCAAGCATATTGAGATTGATTGTCACTTAGTTAAAGATAAAGCCCAAGCAGGGGAAGTAAAAATGCTATACACGGCATCACGGGATCAAGTAGCTGACTTACTGACAAAAGCATTAGGTGGATCCAGATTCAAATTCCTGTTATGCAAGATGGGAGTGTTAAACATTCACTCCTCATCTTGAGGGAGAGTGTTAAACCAATTTTAACTAAGGATATTTATGTAATTGTATAGATTATAAGAGGTTAGTTTAGTCTTTCCTTTTCCTTCGTTTTGTAGTGCTTTACCGATTAGTATATATATACCGGGTTGTATCAGATCTATCCAATTAATTCATTCCAACAGATTTTCCCGCCTCTTTCTTCTCATCACACTTTTCATTTTCTCTGCACCTCTTCAATTTTTGCTTCGTATTTTAATTGTATCAAAAGTTCTTAATCTTTGATTGTTATAGCATTTATGTCACTAACGATTTTTCATGTCATTCTTATTCTCAAATTTTCCATTAGTTTTGTATTTGATAATAGTTTTATATTCAACAGTTCGTTGAAATGACGTAAAATAATTTATTTTTTTATAATATTTTTAATAAATAAATAAATTAATTGAAATTGCGATTTTTTTTTCATCATTTCAAAGTATGAAAATAAAATATTTTGATATAAATCATCATCGATGATGGGAAGTATTAATTAATGGACGATTGGAGATAAGAATTCAAAGACAAATTATGAAAATAATTGCTACAATGAGTAAAGAATGAGGAGTTTAACTGTAATTAAAATATCATATCTGAAATAAAAATTGTGGTGGTAATATAATCACCCTAAAAATATTTAAAAGTTAATAAATATGCACATAAAACAAGTTTGAGTGGTAACATTGTCATTATAATTTTTGTTTAATAATCACATATTATATGCAGTCTAGTTCCTCAATCTTTGCTTATTGTAAAAATTATTTTTTTTTAATTTTTTTTCGTTGAATTCTAATTTTCAACCTTCCATTAATTAGTATATTTCGTCCTTAATGATAATTTATATTAAAATGTTTTATTTTTATACTTTGAAATAAGGAAAAAATATTTTTTTTGACATTTATTTATTTATCAAATATGTAATGAAAAATAAGTTGTTTTACTTCATTTTAATGAACTTTTGAACATAAAATTGTTATTAAATATAAAATGTGTTAACTAATGAAAAATTTGAGGACAAGAATGACATGAAAAATTGTCAGGGATATAAGTACTATAATGAGAAAATATTAAGAACTTTAAGTACAACTAAAATGTGGTGAAAAAATTGATGATGGAAATATGAGCATTTGATGGATTTTATTGAGAAAATAATCTATTTTAAATAGTAATATGATGAGATATATGTGGTTAAAAATGAAAGAAAAATTATTGATGTGATAAAAAATATTATTTTATCGAAGAATGTATAATTGAAAATAAGTTTTAAAAAATATATATTTTGAAAGAAATGTTGATAATTAACCAACAAGTTTAACATCTCTGATGGAGGGTAAAATAGTAAGAATGTAGCTGGGATTGCAATCGAAAAGGGGAATTCCCGCCACGTATAACGAAGGAACAAATCAAGAAAATGACTACATCAGACGCGGGATCCCATGACTTTAGTACACACTGGCCAAAATTAGAGGAAAGCCGAACGTAGATGACCCACCCTTAAGCAACCGAGTGCGAAATTACCAAGAAGGACATTACACGTAGGGGGTGAGGAGCTGCCCAACATTAGAATTTTCTTCTCCTCCAATTTCCTCTTTGAACGCCTTTTTCTTTTGGCTATATATTTTTTTTCAGTAGTGCTCGTTCGATCCTTTTATGGTAGATAAGTTGAACTTTCTTTCTTTCTTTCTTAATTTTGTTTTTTGTATCAGTAAATTCTTAAGCAGAAATAAATTTTTCGATTGATACGAAAAATTTACGAAAAATTTAGCGCTCGGAAATGAAGTCGCCGCTGGGGAAGCTGAGAAAATTCGCACTGCACAAGATCGATGCCAAGGAAAACTGGGATCACCATATTTCGGCTCATTTACATGGGCTTGGTCAAGCTGCTAAGGTGGATCTTATTCTTGTTCTTTTGCTTCGAACAATTATGGTTTTTACTTGTGCTTTAATTCTTACGCATTCTCTCTTAATCAAGTGTTCTTGAAACAAGTTTTAGTGTCAATTTCCTTATCCGTGTGATGCGTTAATTTCGGAGGCAATGTTGATGCCTTAGTCAAGTGAATTGGGTAGCTCTCCTCAAATTTCAACATACCATAAAGGTGAAGCAATTTTTGGGACCGAATCAAAAGTTGAAAATAAATAAATTGAAATGGTCATTCAATTAAATGGATTTTTGTTTTATAATTCTGGAGGTGCAAGTTTTTCCCTTTTAGTTGCCTGTACAGTAGCCCATACTTAAGTCTCTTTGAATTATTGGACACAATTTTTTCATAGAGTAAATTATTGGTAGCCAACTGATGAGCTCGTGAAAGTTCTAGCTATATGCGAAAGGAGTAATAATATAGGTTTCATTTTTCAATATCAATATGGTGTTTTTTAACTTGTAATTTTTTTGAAACAATTTGACGTAAGTTCTCTTGCTTGTTGCAATCTTGTTGTCTTTCTGTTTGATGCATTATGTTTGCAGGATATGAAAGACATGAGAACTTGCTACGATAGTTTACTCTCTGCAGCTGCTGCTACAACAAATAGTGCTTATGGTACTTGCTTGATGTGATTTAATAGTCAAAATTGTATTTCAAAGTTAATTTTTCGTTTGAATAAAATTTTTAACAGCAGGTAGATCTAAATTCATGACCTAAACTGCCGAGTGGTCTGAACTTGTCCATGAGTCACTCTCTCAAATACAATTCATATTCCTGAAAGTTTAAATACTGGGGAACATCTTGTTTGCAGTTGCTAAAATATAATTCAAATGTCAATTTCACTACATTTTTCCTAAGTTGATTTTGAAATCAAGCAAAATTTATAGAAAGGTAGGAGTAGGTGTCTGGTGATTATTGCTTGAGCTAAGATTACACCGGTATAGAATAGAGTCTTCAAAATTTATAATGGTCTAGAACATAGAGTCTTCAAATAATATAATGGATTATCAGAGAGTTCAACTTCTTTTATCTGCTATTTTACTGGTGATATAAAATCTTTATTTTTTGAAAGGGTGTAAGATATAAATTATGTTGTTGACATTTGTCTAAAAACTTTTGTCTCCCATATAATTTAACAAACAAATATACAGTTCATTTTTCTAAAGCGCTCCTCTTCTGTTTTTGAAACGATTCTTAGGGTGTGTTTGATAGATATTATTGAGGAAATAATGTATTTTAAATAGTGATATGATGGGAAATATGTGGTTAAAAAGTAAGGAAGAGTTATTGATATGATGGAAAATATTATTTTATTGAAGAATGTGTGGTTGAAAATGAGTTTTGAAAGAATGTGTACCAAACATGGGCTTAAATGAAAATTAGCACTATTAATTTGTAGGTTTATGACTTTGTTTCCTTTAATATATGTTTTAAATAGGCCCTTTTATACCACTATATCTTTTATTAGAATGCCAAGAGCAAAAGCACAAGTCAGCCAGATTTGTTTTTGGTAATTTTACAAATTTTCTTATCTTCCAATATACGTCAAATTCCATCCAAAAATATGATCTGAATTCCACCACCCTGGACTCCAATCTCTGTCTCTTCATTGTTTACTTTGGTAACTTTACTTTTTCACTTACCTACCAAAGTTACATCAAATTCCATCCAAAATATTTATCTGACATCCTCCAACCTGGACACTAATCTCAGTCTCTTTCTTCGTTGATCACTGTGAGTGGCACTTATTCTTCTGTTTCTTTCGCATCAAGAACTAATAAATCTTTTTCTTCAGTCTGTTCTTTTTCTTGGTTCTGACCTCTCTCCTAACCATTAACACATCTACTGAACTTGTTTCTATCTATATATTAGAGAAAGATGCAATGCCAATCACTAATCTTGGCTTTTAATTTGAAAAGTTCCTCAAGTCTCATCTGTTAAAAGTTGGAAAGAAAAAAAAACTTGTAATTGAAAATCTTGAAGATGGTTAAGTGATTAGAAAGAGCAATCTTTTGAAAGAAAATTGAATTTTTACTTAAGTCAGCAAAACTGAGATATTCAAACAATGAAATTCATAAATTTAGATCACTATTAAGTGACAGATTGCCTTATGCTTTAATCTTTAACAATATTCAGTAATTTGTCATCAATTTGATACTTTTCCTTTCAGAGTTTTCTGAGTCACTGTTGGAGATGGGGAATTGTCTGCTGGAGAAAACTGCAGTAAATAGTGGTGGAGAAAGTGGTAAGCCGAGGGTTCTCAAAGCTTCATTCAGAAGATTCACAATGTTTCTTATCTTGTTTCCAACCTTTGTAGTTGCTAAATTTCTCCCAAATTCTATCTGCTTATTGTCAAATCTACGATTAATTCTAGGTAAAGAAACTTGATATCTTCGTAAAATCAGCAACTTTAGCTTTAATTGCAAGTCTTTTCACATAAAATTATGTCACTTTGCTACCTCTAACATGATTTTTTATTCCGTATGATGCTTGTAAGATCTTGTATTCGCTTTATTCTTCAGCTTACTTCCACTTCTGCTCCCCATCATCAATTTTTTCCCATGATTTGAAGCTCCTGTTGTCTGAGTACTTTTGCTTTTCATTTGCATCAAAACTGCCTGAAATATCCTTTTATTGCTAAAAGTTAGAAAGCAAAATCCAAATGCCCTTGACTTCTATGTTTTTGCAGGCAGAGCATTAGCAATGCTGGGAAAGGTTCAGCTTGAACTCCAGAAACTTGCTGATCACTATGTGCGTGTTTATTGCTGTGCCAAATGCCAATGTTTGAGATTTCCGAATGTAATTGAGAACACGGTCATAACTTGCTATTTTTTATATTTCAGCGGTCTCATATTATCAAGACAATTACAAACCCATCAGAGTCTCTACTATGCGAGCTAAGGAAAGTGGAGGTTTGTTCATCATATATTACCGTATTCAATAAGTTAGAAAATATCAGGAAGAAATATGTGTCTTGTATATAAAAATATGTGTACATGGTTCTCTTTTATAAAGAGAAATTACAACAGAAAAGGAAACTAATTAAAGCTAATATTAGACAGCTCCTACTTTCCTACTTCCCTAATTTTTACAGCTTTTACTACCTATATTACATAGAAACAAATCCCAAAATCTCTCGGATTGTGACTAAATCAAGGCAGAATTTCCAACACTCCCCCTCAAGCTGGTTTGAAGATATCTTCCATAGCCAGCTTTCTAGTCAGCTTATCAAATTGCTTCTTGTGTAGTCCCTTCGTTAGTACATCAGCTAATTGTTCATCTGTAGGAAGATATGCCATACATATTATTCTACCATTGAGCTTCTCCTTGATAAAATGTTTATCCACTTCTATATGTTTTGTGCGATCACGAAGAACTGGATTATGAGCTATAGAAATAGCAGCTTTGTTGTCACAGTAGACCTTCATAGGAGTCGAGTAGGAAAACTTCAATTCTTCAAGAATCCTTTTGATCCACATTATCTCGCAGATTCCATGGGCAACAGCTCTGAATTCTGCTTCAGCACTACTTCTAGCTACCACATTCTGTTTTTTACTCCGCCATGTAACTAGGTTCCCACCAACAAAGGAACAGTAGTCGGATGTTGATCTCCTATCTGTAACTTTTCCTGCCCAGTCCGCATCTGTGTAGACTTCAACTTGAAGATGTCCGTGTTTCTTGAACAGTAGGCCTCTCCCTGGAGTTCTTTTTAGATATCTTAAGATCCTATATACTGTCTCGAAATGCTCTGCCCCTGGTGAGTGCATAAATTGACTTACCGTGCTAACTGCAAAGGCGATATCAGGCCGTGTATGAGACAAGTAAATCAATTTCCCTACAAGTCTCTGATATTGTTCCCTCTCCTTTACTTCTTTAGCCTTAGCAACTTGTAGATTCAAGTAAGGCTCAATTGGAGTCTCAACTGCCTTGCAACCAAGCAAACCTATTTCTCCAAGGATATCGAAAACATATTTTCTCTGATTAACGAATATGCCTTCCTTGGATTTTGCAAATTCCATTCCGAGAAAATACTTGAGGACTCCCAAATCTTTCATTTGAAACTCTTTTGCGAGTCTCTTCTTCAGAGCTGCTAATTATGTTTCATCATCACCAGTTAAAATGATGTCATCAACGTAAACAATCAAAATTGCAACTTTACCTTCTTTTGAATGTTTATAGAATATTGAGTGATCTGCTTGACTTTGCAAGAAGCCATAACTGATAATTGACTTTCCAAAGCGTTCAAACCACGCTCTTGGTGATTGTTTGAGTCCATATAATGACTTATTCAATTTGCATACTTTGTCGCTACCAAGTCTCTTCTCAAATTCTAGTGGCAGGCTCATCAACACCTCTTCTTCAAGATCACCATTGAGAAATGCGTTTTTAACGTCAAGCTGATGTAGAGGCCAATCAGAATTCACTGCAAGAGATAACAAAATTCTGATAGAATTTATTTTAGCAACTGGAGCAAATGTCTCATGATAGTCGATTCCATAAGTCTGAGTAAAACCTTTAGCTACCAATCTCGCCTTGTATCTCTCAATGGTTCCATCAGCTTTACATTTTATCGTAAACAGCCATTTACACCCAACTATTTTCTTGTCTGTGGGTAGATCAACTATCTCCCAAGTACCACTTCTCCTTAGAGCATTCATCTCCTCCATGACTGCTAATTTCCAATTCGGGTCATCCAATGCTTCATGTATATTCCTTGGAACAAACAAATGTGAAATCCTAGATGTGAAAGTCTTATGGTTTTTTGATGGTCTTTGATAGGAAAGATAGTTTTCAATGGGATGTTTAGTGCAATTTCGGACGCCTTTCCTAATTGCTATAGGACCATCAAGATCAGAAATAATAGGTGAGTTGTTGGATATAGTAGATGGAATTAAAGTTGGAGTTGGGATAGAATTACCTGAAATTTCGGTGCCAGAACTCGGATTTTCAGATTGGTTTTGTGCAGGGTTGACATTCGAGTCTTTACTTCTCAGATGAAATCTCTTCCTAGTATAAACCTGGAACTCAGAATTTAGATCACGTTGATCATTTTGTAGTATTTCTTCCCTGAACGAGAATCACCTTCATTAGGTACCAAAGATATTGGTTCTCCTAAGCAATCATTATTAGAAACACTTGGATTTGATTTTACTAAGTGACCACTTTCAAAAATGTTTGGTTCATGTATAGGACAGATGACATTGGGATGTGGGATAGAAATGCCCCAGAAATTATCTTCTACTTCATTTGTCTCCCCCTGAAGAGAATTTTTGATGAAATAGGGTTTTGTTTCTAAAAAAGACACATACATACTAACATAGAACTTTTTTGTTTGAGGATCAAAACACTTATACCCTCTTTTGTTGGATGAATAGCCCAAAAAAACACATTTTATAGCGCGCGGGTCAAGTTTTGAACGAAATTGACTTGAAACATTAACGTAGACAGAACAACCAAAAACTTTGACATGTGAGTCAAAAAACAACCTTGTTTCAGGGAAAAAAGGTTTTAGGAAATCAAGGGGTGTTTTATATTTTAACACCTTAGTAGGCATTCTGTTTATCAGATGAGAGGCTGTTAAAATCGCTCCACTCCATAAATACTTAGGAACATGCATGTAAAACATTATGGCACGTGCTACTTCAAGATAATGTTTATTTTTTAGTTCTACAATGCCATTTTGTTGAGGGGTATCACGACATGTAGATTGATGAAAAATGCCTTTTTCTTTCAAAAAATACCCAAGTGTTCATTGAAATATTCTGTGCCATTGTCAGAATGTAAGATACCAAGTTTGGTTTGAAATTGGTTTTCAATCATAATGTAAAAGTTTTTGAATAAATTTTTCACATCAGATTTTTTATTCATCAAATAAATCCAACATAAACGTGTATGGTTTTGCAAGTTCGCGGACGTCTTTACCGGAATGGAATTGGCAGGGGTTGACATGGCTACAATGGTTTTAGGACTTCTGTGATTTATACAGACACGTTTTTGCCTGCTCTGATACCAAGTTAGAAAATATGAGGACGAAATATGTGTCTTGTATATAAAAAAATGTGTAGATGGTTCTCTTTTATAAAGAGAAATTACAACAGAAAAGGAAACTAATTAAAGTTAATATTAGATAGCTCCTACTTTCCTACTTTCCTATTTTTTACAGCTTTTACTACCTATATTACATAGAAACAAATCCCAAAATCTCTCGGATTGTGACTAAATCAAGGCTGAATTTCCAACACAATATTGTCTTACAAATATATAATCTGAACCCTGCCCTCATCTCTCTATCTTATTAACACGCTGAGAGGATTCTGCCAACGTAAACAGCTTTCTGTAACTCTTTGATACACTGGCACAATTTTGAAGGTAGAGAATAAGGTTTTCTTAAATAGAAAAGCTTGTGGTAATTTGATTATTTGCACAGTACAAGAATATATTAATGGAGCTCATTATAACTAAACAACTGATATGGTGCACAAGGAGCTTATGAAACTGTTAAAAGATACTAGAAAGTGTGGTGTATGACATGTAATACTCACTGAAAGTGGTTGAGAAAAGTGGAACATTGTTGTTGAGCATAAGAGAGTAAATCTCGACATATCTTTAGTTATTTTCTGATGAACTATGCTACCCTCAAGACAAATTTCGGGGCTGTCAGCTGATGCTGTAAATTCTCTCTCTCTCTCCCCCTCTCCTACACCTATCCCCCAGAATAAGAAGAAAGAAGAAATGTTCCCATGAACATGCAAATTGGTATCTCTGAGATTGCTTTGAACACCTCCATGAGCTTGTTTACTTTAAATCATTTTGTTATTGCAATGATATAGTATGTGTTCCGCGTTCTAATTCATGGAATTCATCCTGTTTACTGGTGCTTGTTTTGCGGGGCATACTTAGATGATATTGTCCTTTTCACTGCTGTAGGAGATGAAATTGCAGTGCGATGAGAAAAGGTATACATTTTTCCATATTTATACACGGGGTATTTTTCCATGTATTGCATTGATTGATTGCATGATATCAGAGAGATGTTTGAATACATGGTGGGGCAATGTAAAGAAACGGAAAGATCAAAACATGGAAATGGAGAGACTTTTACCTCAATGCAATTGCAGACAGTTCGTGAAGAATATGATGAGGCTGCAAGGCTTTGCATTTTTCGTGTAGAATCCTTGAAACAAGGACAATGCCAGAGTTTATTAACACAGGCAGCACGTCACCATGCAGCACAGGTGTTCTTGTATTGTCATGATTTCAAGTTTAATATTTTCCACTTCTGTACATGCCAGATGTTCATCTAACTTTATTTCATTTATTTATTTTGCATAAGCAGTTAAACTTTTTCCGGAGAGGACTTCATTCTCTCGAAGCAGTTGAACATCATATTAAAAATGTTGCAGATAGGCAACATATTGATTATGAACTGCGTGGGTTGGATGATGGTGAAGTTGGTGAAGAAGAAAGGAACAGATTTGAGGCTAATGATGTTGAAGAATTAAGTTTTGACTATGGGCAAAATAAGCAGGAGCTTGACCATGTGTCAATTTCAAGGAACACAATGGAGGTGAGATTGCTTGCTAATCATACAGCTTCAAACTGTCGCATAGGTTTTCTAGTTCATTTATTATAGCTTTGAATCAATGAAACTTATTATTTCACTTGAATTAGCAATTCTTAGTTCTAGGGTCATTTAAGTTCTATGTTAACATTTATTCTTTTTAGCTACAAGATAAGTTGATTGGTTTTTGGGTGCAATATACCTAGAAAATTATGGTGATCTAGATTATGGTTTCCCATATTAGGGATATTGCAAGGAACTCTTTAACTCAACAACGATGAATTGTAAAAGAACTTAGCAAGACATAATTTTGCTCACATTTCTTCTTAACCTAGGATTCAGGAAACGTCACTTTCCTCTTTTGTTGTAGCCATTCCTTGGCAAGTATGTACTGTATGGTTGAAAATGTAATATATAACCAAGGACACCTAGAAAATGTAGATAAGCTTTGACACCTGGAAATTCCCGTAATGCTATCGACATATATTTATGGAATTGAACGAATAATTGTGAGTAAAATGATCTACAGTTATATTAAGAAATAACACCAAAATGAAATTCTGTGAATGATTTTGGGGAAAAGTCTCGTCTCAAACAGAACAAAGGCCAAAAAGGCAAGCCATCAAGTGAATATAAAGGAAACCCCAACAAAAATTTCCACAGTATAGCTATCTCACTTGCATCATGAAATAAATCAAAATGAAAGTGGTATTCTTTACGATCACCTGTTGATGTTTGCCTAGGTTATTGGTTCAGCCTCCATAATGAAGCGATAATGACCAAAATATTTTATCCATCTTAAAATGCATATTTTCGTTGAAGAATCGATTCATGTGATGAAGTTTTGCAATTTTATTTCAATTTTGTCTTTGTTCTCTGGATTTCAATCACCCTTTGGTTGGGTTGAATTAGGCCACTTAAGAGTATGTCATTCTCATTTCCATTTCAATTGTCAACAATTGATGTTCTTTAACTGGGAATATAAATGGTCATCTTCTGGCCATTAAAATTTATATAATATGGTTTGTGCAGATAAATATTGGTAAACACCAAGGGGAGCAAATTTCCAGTCAGCAACCTCGAGGAGGCAGTCATTCTGCTCCAATATTTGCACAGAAATTTGATCCTGCTGAAAGAATCAGAGAAATGAAGATAACAGCACCGAAAATTAATACACACGTGCTACCCAATCCGGCTGATGCAATGAGTTCAATAACAAGCAGTTTTTCCCTCCTGTCAAGCACTGCAAGCTCTGTTGGGAGCACCAAAAGTACATGGCATTCATCCCCACTTGATGCAGAGAAGAACAGAAAATTCGCTGACGATAATTTGTATGCATGTAATTTCTCAAAATCCAATATAGCAGTCAAAGAGAAAACCAACAACAGACACTCTCTCCCACTGCCCCGTCCTCTGACTGAGGGTGGTGCAGCCCCAAAATCTGACACACAAAGTGGATCTAATACTCGGGAAATTGAAAGACATGCGTTCTCCAGTTCATTAGCAAGTAAATCATCATCAAACAAGCCCATATTATCTACCAGTGGACCCATTGGCTCTTCTGAACTACCTCAATCTGTTTCTGGGTTACTTTCTCGTGTGCCTGTTTCCCAGTCGTCGTTATCTGTAAATGTATCCCATGGTGCTTCCCATGTATCTTCTCCTAGAATAAGCGAGCTTCATGAGCTCCCTAGGCCTCCTGATTCTTTAGGCTCCAAGCCTATGTTTTCTTCTGTTGCTCTTGGGCACTCTGCTCCCCTGGTCAACAGAAATCGAGAAGCATCTCCTACAAATAGGAATCCTTTGCCATCATCAAAAGAAGGATCTTCATTTCCACTTCCTCAACTAACTGTTCCGCGAAGTTTATCCATACCCTCTAGTGGTCAGAGAGCATTAGCTTTACATGCGGGCAAGCTATTGGAATCTTCCCATATTGAGATCAAGACTGAAAAAGTGGCTTCTCCTCCATTAACCCCTATTTCCCTATGAAGCACGAAGTTATGACTTCTGGATGGATAATAGGTACGTACCGTACTGATAGATGTTACCTCCTAGATTGTAAATTTCTTATACTATGATTGTTTGAAGATTCTATGACCCAATACATATTGGCATGATTAATGCTATTCAGCCCACTAAGCACCAGTCTAAGTGATAACTTAATGACATTAAATGATAGATTAATTTTAATGCAAGGTTACATAATTCATTTAATTGAACTTATCAAGTGTAGCCATCTAAGCTGGTGTGGGACCTCTGGTGCTAGGTAGCATTATTCTATCGGCATACATTAAAAGGTATGATAATGCCCACAAAAGAAGAAAGAAAAAAGTCATGATGGGTGCTTGATTTCTCTGTGCTAGTTTATTTTCCTAATAGGCGTTGGGCTTGTGGTTTTCATTTTTTTATTTGTGTTTTCTCCCTCTTCATGTTGGGGTAGAAGACATAGGGGGAAGGGGGGAGTTTTGGGTGGAAATGAATTCATCTGACAAGAGCCAGCCTGCACTCATTGCCAACCATTATGCTAATGATCTTGCACTTGGTCTCCACTCACAATCTCAAGCCATGGTAAACGTTGATGCTCTGGGTATTGGGTGGTGACGACACAAGCTTCGCAACCCCTGGAGTTTTCCTTCATTGGAGAATATTTAGTTGCTTGCATTTTTGCCTTGCATATAAAAGTAAACCTTCCACAATTAAGAAATGATAAAATTATTGGGAAAATGGGCTTGATGTTTGGACAATCCTGATACATATTCTAATTCTGAATCTTGATACTTCGGTGGATGGCAGGTGGGAGAAAATTTCCGTGGCTTCTGTTAATGGGACGTTTGCTCTATTTCGGCTTACTGGGTCTGAGTCTATTATACCATTGTCTTGCTTGGTGTCTGTAAATATAATCATTCTTGCGTCTTTGTTGATGATCTTTTCTTCAGTCCTTCAGCATTCTCAATCCATATGTTTTCATGGTGGCACTACAAGAAAAGCTGCTCTTACAATTTTGACATCATAATGCATGGTACGTGCAACTCTTTTCCCTCTCTGGACGAGATTAAAAAGAAAGACAGATGCACTTGTTCCTGGAGAAGGGATCTTGATATTTTTTCACTAACCAATTACTGTTGAAAAACTCGTATTTCTGTATACGCTATTAATTACAAATGCTTTATAACTGATTTGTTTTGGATTGAACAACATCTTGATTATGTCAAAAAAAAAAGAAAAAAAATAGTGGATCCTATTTGGAGAGTGGTGGATGTCACAAGTATTTTTTCCGAGACTGGTTGTGTAAAGTTGATGGTTCTGTATTCATTGATATCAATGATAAAAATAGAAGATAGTAGAGAAGTTGTTTGACATATGGTGTATTGGATTGATAGTGAAACAAATTGAAACTCTATGAAGCTTGTAAACAAAGATTTTAAGGGGTTGATGTGATGCATGGCTCAACCTATGTTATTTGATTGCAAATGGTTATGCACTATGATTATGGGTCGCAAATTTCTTGTTTGATTGTCTTCCTTTGGAGTGTTGGGCGCATTATTCGTGTTGTAGTGGTACTTGAAATTTCTAGACTCGCATTTTAAAATGTATAATGAAATTAAATTCCTTTTCTCTCTTCCCACAAGTTTTTAAGTAACTGATTGAGATGCTTTACCTCACTAATATAGGCTTCAGCTTCCACATGCGTGTCTTGTAAGATAATTATTGCATGATGATATTTTTCATTAATTTTTTATGCTGATGGCTTCTTGTAAACAATAGTTAAACGTAGCTTATTTTTCGGGTATATGACGTGTACAAAAAGTGATTGACACGCAGCAATTTGTAAACCTTATTATTATTTTTTGGTTTTGGGGCGTGTTTGGAGAGGAGTTCACTATAGTATATGTACTATGCATACTAGTGAGAAGCCAATGCCCCCACAAATAAGCCATCACCCTGCCGGGATTAAAAATGTGACAACAGAATGAAACAACCCCAAATGATACATAGGCGTGTATATCAGTCTGTGTTTGTGGTTCATTCCTCTCGTCTAGCAAACATAAAAGAACTCGCAACCTAAAATCATGAAGCCATCCTACTCAGGCAATTGAAAAGTAATTTTTGACTTTTCTCAAGTCTGTCAAATGGCTTATAATCTGATATGTGGTTATATAAACATGCTCTTTATTTTGTCCACTCGTTCTGCTTCATTTTCTCTGCCTCCATTTCTCACTCTTTTTACCTGAACGGCTTCTATCTTCTAATCAAAAATTCAAAACTCCTACTATGGATACTGAGATGCCAAAATCCTTTACTTGGCCACTGAAAAAGGTCACCAAATCTTCGAAAACTTTCTTCGTCGCACAAATGTCCCTGAGAATGGCGGTGGTTGCTTTCACATTAGCCGGGGCGATTACTATGGTAACCAGTGAGCAGTCAGTAACCATTTTTGGAATCGTTATACAAGCCCGTTATACGAACTCATCTGCTTTCAGGTTCATTAACCATTGATTAATTTGATCGTACCAACCCAACCCAACAAATTAATTAATACTCATTATTGTCTGGTAGATTCAAGCTTATTGCAGATTCGGTTGTATGCGCCGTCGCATTACTGTCAGTGGTTCTTGTTTATTCATTTAGTCATCTCAAATCCAATACCAACAATTACTTTTTCTTGCTCTGCCATGATATGGTAAATCAAAATCCTCCGTTATTTCATTACCTTTCTTGTTTCTAACCAAATAATTTAGTGCATGTGATTTTTTTGACAGGTAAATATGGTCGTGTTGATATCAGGATGCGCAGCAAGTACAGCAATCGGGTACGTGGGAAAATTTGGACAGAACCAAACAGGCTGGATAAAAATTTGTGATCGAGTGGACAAATTTTGTGACAGAATTTTGGTGTCAATTGCGCTATCATACTTGGCTTTCATTTTCCTATTTGTGCTAACAGTCATGGGTGCCTACAAGCTCAAGTCTCTGGCCGAAGAATGAAGAATGAAGTGGAAAAAGACCACCCACCATCTAATAAATTCATGCCTTGCTTTTTCTATAATTTCAGTTATCTTTATCATCTTTGGTTAGTTAAGGGGGAAAGAGTGAAAAAGAGGGGATCTTGTCTTATGTTCAAACAAGATTTACATAAATGTGATGGTGTTGAATATATGGGAATGACTGTCTTCTTCTTTCTACACTCTCTCTTCCCTTTCTTTCTCTTTTCTCATTTTTTTGTTGTTGAAAATTTAACCTCTGTTGGATTTCATTAGAAACTAAATTTTGATAAAATTTATGAAATGTTTGATTTCAAGTTTGATAAAAATTGTAAGTTCTATAAAATATATAATTGAAAATGAATTTTGAAAAAATAAGTTTTAAAATATATAATTGATTTCTCTTTTTTTTTCTCTTTTTCAATTTATATATTGACTCTCTCACATGGATATCAACAACTATCGTCTGCCGTCTACCATCTTTCATCATGCTCAGTCACCACCGTTGCATGAATTTCTGAAATTGAAACCTCCGGCTTTGGTTCTTCTTCCTCAAACGTTCTTTCTCTCTCTCTTTTTTTTTTCTCAATCAATAATATAATTAGAATCAAACAAAACAAAACCAAACTAGAATCGAATGGTTTGGTTCCAATTTGGTTCCATATCTTAAAAAGAAAAAAACCATTTGGTTTCATTATAAAAAATAAAAAATAATTGGTTCATGGTTCGATTCGATTGTTTTGAAACCAGAACCAAATGGAATCATGTCCACCCCTAAGTCAAACACGCGCTTAATTCCACTTATCTATTTACCCCTCGCAAAATTTTACATATGAAACTTATCTATTTACCCCTTAAACAATTTTTTTACATATGTAAGTATTAGTCGTGTATTAGGTTCATGGCAAAATTGGACCCATCTACTTGGAACTATTTGTGCACCATATTTGAAATACAGAAAATGAAATGAAGAGGTATTTCATATGTAAATTTCCACTTTATATCGACGAGCAAAATATTAGCGAACTAATGTTCGAGATGAAAAGATATTCAAAATGAAAATAATGTTGCACAACTTCATGACCTATTTAAGATTATGGTCAACCCTGAAAATTTTAAAACCTAAGCGACTAATTATTATGATACACTTAAAATATAATTTTTACAAATGTAACAATACTTAAATATGTAAATATAAAATATATTTAAACAAAAACTTTGTACAATCCAAAAAAAAAAAAAAAAGAGTAGAAAAATAATATATCTCTCATAACCAGAGAGAGTATTCTAACAAAAAAGGAGAACAAAGTATTAGGTTTTGATACCCAATAAATACCGAGATATGATTTTAAATGGTTTAAATTAAGTTTCATAGGCATCGACTTATAAGTGAAATTATTATCAACACATCAATCAATTGGCTCAATTCGAAAGTAACTTGGGGTCGTTGGAAGCAACTTACTTAAGTTAATGTTGCTCACGACTCATTTACTTTTTAGATAACTCTCTTTTATTTTAGACCCTTTACCCATTTGTTGGTCCATGAACAGGGGTGGATCCAGCATTCGGCGAGTCGGGGCGACCGTCTGTGCTAGATCCGTCCAGAAAAAAATTAAAGGAAGCTTTTATATTCAATATATATAACCATTAGTGCATAAATAACATGTGATAAGCAAAGTAGCTCAAATGGTTTAGCACCACTCTCCATGCGTGATGAATGGTGTTCGATTCCCTTCACAAGGCTTTTTCTTTTAATGTTTTAATAAGTCATAAATACTTTTTCTTTTAATGTTTTAATAAATCATAAATAAATAAAAACCTGTACCAACCTTTACTCAAGAAAGGGTGTTTCTCATATGGTTAAGTACTTGTTTTAGATTCAAAAGATTGGGGGTTCAATTCCAATCACCTCTTCTTCTTCTATATTTTTAACAAATTAAATTAAAAAAAAAAACTAAACAATTATATATTATTAATTTTCGTTTCCAAAATATCTTTTTTAAGAAATTTATTGACTCAAATTATTATTTCACGATATATACTTTTATTATTAGATTTTATCAATTTATTTCGTAAAATTAAATTTGGACAATTTAAATACTTTTTTTTTTAAGAGTTCGAAAAACATTAATTTAAAAATAGTTCTAGTTCTAAAAATTATTGTTTTAAGAATTTTGCATAAACTTCGCCTAACCTAGAATTTTAACTTTTCCGTTTAATCATGTTTTAAGTATAAATTTCATCTTATCTCATTTAAATTCGTAAAAACTTGAAACTTGATCGTCTATATATGATTGGCAAATGTTTTTTTTTTTAAATTATTTTGGATTGTATTGAATTATATTTTCATATGTATATGACTTTTACGTTTTAGCGTATGTATATATTGATTGAATTTTTTTAATATTATTTAATTAAATATTAATAAATAATCTCGCTATTGCGGTGATCAACGGTTGCCCTTGCTGATTCAATATTCTGGATCCGCCACTGTCCATGAACCAACTATTAGAGCCCACTTAAATTACGCTAGATCTATATATGGCTTCATTGTTGGAAGAAGTTGTATGTGTGCAATAAGAAAAGAGGCGGCCGTTCTTTTGTGTTTTCTCTTTTCGTGTTGGGAAATCAAAACTTGTCTTCCTTCTCTTCTTGGTTACATATTGTAGAAACCTATTGTGTTCTTTTTGGATACATTGAGTTGAGCAACCAAAGTAAAACATACTTGTGGGTTGGAGAGATTGGTTGTGTATTTGATGTTGATATAGTTAAACTAGGCCCATATTCCACAAAAATGAAGACCACTTCCGCAATAATTGGTATCAAAGTGTGAATTTTCGGCCAAAAATCGATCTGAAAACATCTAGAAATAGAGCAGAAAAATAAAGCAGAATTTGTCTAGATTATTTCAAAAACTCCTGGACCTATTTATGCGTTTTTCGACCAAACCATTGGCCGGTTAGGGAAACCAAGATCAGCAAACCAAGTCGCACCTGAATGGATGGCGTGAGACCGATGGCGGCGGTGCGTGGCAGCCAGCACGTGAAACTCCAACCACGGCACGCGAGGCCTTCTCCGGTGATAGTTTCTTTAGATAGTTTTCTCCCGACAATAAGACAAACACTACGGTGGTGTTCATTTTCAGTTTTGAGTGCTGTGATGGAATTTGGACAATTTTGACCATGTGCATTCAGGATTTGACTTTTGCTTGATTAATTGTCGCGGTTGCTAGAGACTTTAGGGCGAATAATGGTGGCCTTAAAATGGTAAATTTGCATTTCTCATTATTTACAGTCTTTGATTGATCCGCTCTGGTATATTGGCTTATCCGTTTAAATTTTAGTATTAGTGAGTTATCGTGTGGGGTGACACTAGAATTGGAGTTACCATGTGGGGGTAACTATTGCTTATGCTAGAAATTTAGAAATTATTTGCCATATTTGAAGTGTTGAATTTAATTGCACGTTGATAATTACTTTTGTATTTAATTGTCATTAAGTCACTGTATGAGACTACATTACGTGAGAAACTAAATTTTTTGTTGACATACATTTGTGTTGTATTGATTATTCTGTTAGAAGACCTGGACCTGGCCAATTTGACCATTCTCTTGGTACTAAGATCGTGAATCTCACGAAACTCTGGGAATTTAGAACGGTGTATATTATGGTCTTATGATTACTTTGTAACCTGTTTGTGCACTTTGATTATTTTGTTTTCAAAATGTTTTGACATTTCGAAATTGAAATTTTCAATGGAAAAGGGAATTTTTCAATTTTGCCATAAAAATGAACGAAATTTTGGTTCAAAAAAAAGTTTTAAAAGTCAGAAATAGCAATTTTCCTACTGATAACACAAAAGCACAAAAAGAAGAATGTGATAAACTTGCTTACACTTTAATTATTTTACACATATTTAACAATGTTTTGAGAAAAATGAAAAACTTGATTCTATAAAAGAATTTTGAAAAAAGTTGGAGGACTTATATTTGCTTAATTCCACTTCTAATAAGTTGTACTTGCTCGAAAGATTTTTCAATATTAAAATGGATCTTTCAAATGATCTTGATGACAATTTGAATTTTTTAATAAGCTTATTCAAAATAATTTTAATTGTGATAAAAATATGTCTGAAACATATAAGTCTATTTAATAAGCTTGTTTAAAATATTTTTAATTGTGATAAAAAATGTGTCTGAAACATATAAGACCATTATTTTGCTGAGTTATATGTCTGACTCATATAGGGAGGTTAAGAATGTAATTAAGTATGATAAGGACACCATAACACTTGAGATTGTCATTTAAGTATGGTATGGAGCTGATTGGTTGTATGTGTTTGATGTTGGTATAGTTAAACTGAGCCCAGATTCCACAAAATTGAAGATCACTTCCTCAACACAAAGATTTCATGTGAATTTTATTATCAATTCTCGCTCTAACTAACCAAAAACAAGGAGAACAAATTAACTCCACCCTAATAATTAGTCTAAACCTTACATGTTCATTAGGAACATAGTTGACTTCCAAAATTACTGGGATGATGTAGCCAACAGACAATAGCTCTATGTAACTCTCTTCCTGCACATATAAGCACATCGTTAGTTATCCGCAACATTCTCCGATGGTATGGGAGGCGACCGTGAGAATCCCGACGATCAAGTCAATAAACGGAAATTGAAATACGTATATGATAGATGTGAGCAGCAAGATAAACTAAGGCAATGCCATTACTGCAGGGATGATGTCACACCAATCAATCATATAAGATTTTTCGAAAAGATCTTTGTACAAAGGATTCTCTGGAGGAAATGAAGTAAATGTTACATTTTGTTAATTATATCTGCCACACCTTTCCTCCTATAGTAGATTTGGGGCTTCTACTGGTATGAGATCAATTCGGCTGGGCTATATGAAATCACTTCGGATGCCATATGCGGAATAACTTCGAAGAGGAGGTGATATATCGCTTCGTCAGTTACGGGATGATGTGGATAATAACGTGGGGCATCGGCCTATTGACACATCAAACAGTAGCTACATGGGCATTGACCTGGAGCTTCGCAGTGTAAAGCGTAGTAGTAATCCCCCAAGTTCATATGTGAATATTTATATAATGCATGGACTATAGAGGTAAAGTGAAAGTTTGTTGACCTTATAATGCGGGGACTTCTGACGTAAAGTGAAAGTGTGTTGACCTGGAGCTTCGTAGTGCGAAGCATGATAATTATAATTTTATACCCCTTAACACACAGGATAGATATTTCCTAGGAAAATCCAATAATTAAAAAATAAAAAGGGCAAAACGGAAAAAAAGAATTAAAAACTACGCAATTATTTTTGGGATGTAATTACGGGGTGAAAATGAGGATCCAAATATTCTTAAGAAGAAATGTTTATTTGGAAAAAAACAGTTGGGAGTGTGCATGAACTATATAATCACTATACTTGGACCACAACATTTCTCCTACCCTTTGTTCAACTCCTCACCGATGGAACCCACACCACCACTCTCCACTGCTCAGCCCATCACCACCATCGCCCCATCTAACCACCACAACAATCTATTCAAATTCGTTACACTCTTTCCACCGTTCCAATAAAGAAAATCCTAGGATGACCGCCCGCCTACAACGCCCCAACTTCCAAAGCTCCACCTTATATGCAGCTGCAGTAGCCACATAACCCCCCATTCCCATGACAAGTCACTTTGTTAGCGACACCACCCATATCGTCTTCATCAACATCAATTGGAACGACTCATTTTTCGACACCACCACCGGCTCTCCAAAACCATCCTCCATAACAAGCCTCTCACTTTAAACGATACAAACATAACTTTATAAATTGCAAATGTTACCCTAACGTGAGACGCGGAATGATGGATGTGATTTATTGTGACATATATAATGATCATCGTAACTGAATAACATGTAGAGAAAATTATGAATCATTGGAGTCACGATTTATTATTTTCTTATTCTCATAGATGTTAAAATGAAAGAGACGATAAGTGATTGTAAATTTTTAACAAAGGAATATGAGAGAAAAAAAGATCAATTATCCTTTAATAATTAGCAATTAAGATTACATTCTTATCTTATATAAAAATTAATATTATATTATTCTCGAATAAATAATCTTTGAATTGTGACCTGAATTATGAAAAGTCTCAAACTTTGATATTTCTGAAAATCTAATCATCAATTACTTAGTCTCTGTTTGAGCGTCATATTTTAAAAACTCATTTTTTCCGTATTCATTTTTAATCATATTTTTTTCTCAATAAAGTAATTTTATATGTAAATCCAAAAAATTTCTCTACTTTTTAAAATCACTATTACAAAAATTATTTTCTCAGGCTCAAACAAATATTTAATATTACAATTTTCTTAAGTGAAAATTACACTCACGCGTGATTTTTAACTTTTCAATACAAAAATCAGATTTAAAATTTTTTTATTCGAAAATCAGGTGATAATTAAACTTTTAAACATTAATACTAATATTATAAAATTAAATTAATTTATCACCAGCCCCATTTTACTCTTAAATCTTAAGAGTGTGTTTGAGTCACATTATTTTGAAAGAATGTATTCTGAAATAGTAGATTGGTGGAAAGAATGAAAAGTTATTGATGTGATGGAAAATATTATTTTATTGAAGAATGTGTAATTGAAAATGAGTAGAAAAATGAGAATGAAAAAAATAATATGTACCAAATAGGGGCTAAATCATTCAACCATCTTCTCCTCTCTCTTTATCATACATGGAAGATCACTGTCGAAGACCATCAGCAAGCGTCGCGTGTGAATGTCGCAGCGCAACGACGTCTCTCAACGCCACACACCACTACGCAGGGGTGATGATTTTTGAGTTTATTTCTTCCTCCTTCGATCTGTTGTTTAGTTGGAGTTTTGAGGTGATTTTTGTTGGTGGTGATTGGTGGTTTGCAAATAGTGATAATGGTGTTGGCGATTGTGGTGGGGTTGGCGATGATAGTATAGGTGGTGGTAATGGTGAGGTGGTGGTGCTAGCAATGATGATGAGGTGATGCAGCGTTTGGTTGGTGTTGGTGGTGAAATGGGATTGGGTTAAGGTAGAGAGGGGGTCGGGTCAGATCGGGATGAAAAGTGTCTGTGAGCAATTATTTAGGTAATTGTAACCAATAAATTGATTAATTTGTGATCAATAAATAATATGTGATCTATAAAATAGATAATTTGTGATCAATAATCAATATGCGAGATAAAAATGTGAGATTGTGAATAAATTTGTAATCACGGCTTACAATTTGTTAAGTTGTGATTAATTAATTTGATAATTTGTGACATTTAAATAAGTTGTGATCTATAAAATTTATGATTTGAGATTTTGATAATTTGTGATCGATAAATAAATTGTAACTTATAAAATTTGTGACTTATAACATAAAAATAATGCGTAATCAATTAATTTGATAATCTGTGACTGATAAATAAGTTGTAACCTATAAAATTTGTGATTTGTGATTGTAACTAGTATGTAATTGTGACGATAAACAGAATAATATTTTGACTTTAATATATTTAATTAATAAAAAGTATTTTATTAATCTATTTAATTATCACATGATTTTTAAATTTTAAAACAAATTTCTTAATTTTGAATTTTTATATTTCAAACACCTTTATTGTTCCATTTCCTCAAGTCCCTGTTTGATAGTCATTAGTGAGAAAAATTATGTTTTGAATATTGATTTTTTGGATAATGTGTGGTTAAAAAGTAAAAATTTTTTTGAGTTTATATGCAAAATATATATTTTTATAAATGTGTCCCCGAAAATGAGTGAAATTTTTAAAAATTTGTTTTAAAAGGAAACAGGGTTAAGAGCCACAATATTTTTTTCATTCTCATTCATTTACTCATTTTTAACCACACATTTTTCAATAAAATAAAATTTTTCATCGTATAAAAAACTTTTTCTTATTTTTCAACCACATATTCCCTATCACATACAAAAAAAAATTGGGTTAATTTCACAAACGATCACTGAAGTTACGTGAAAATTATAAAACGGTTACTAAAGTTCAAAACTTGCAGAAATAGTCACTAAAATTTCACATGGTTTAAAAAACGGTCACTGAACTTAGTTTTAGGGCTATTATGTTTTAATTCAAACCTAAAGCGCCAAAACACGTGGACATAGAAGTTGGAGGACTTCAAGTGTAAAATTCAACTTAAAATCCCCCAAACCCAAATCCATTCCACCACTTTTCGGCCACCAAAACCACCGGAGCAACATACCACCTTGAAGTCCTCAATGCTCTCTACGTAACCCACCCAAGAACGTCCCCTAACTCAGATGGTGGTGGCCGAAATTTCGTTCCGAAGTGGGCCACTCGCACAGCCGGTAGTTTTGTGCTGTGCTGAGGCCCACTTTGGAACGAAATTTTACCACTTTTCAGCCACCAAAATCATCGGACCAACACACTGCCTTGAAGCCCTCGTTGCCCTCTTCGTAATCCACTCAAGAATCGCCCCTAACTCAAACGATGGTGGTCGAAATTTCGTCCCAAAGTGGACCACTCGCACAGCCGGCAGTTTTGTGCTGTGCGAAAAACCCACTTTGGGACTAAATTCTACCACTTTCCGGCAACCAAACCAATGGGACCAATGCACCAACTTGAAGTCCTTGTTGCCCTCTACGCAACCCACCTAAGAACCGCCCCTAAATCTAATGATGGTGGCCAGAATTTTGTCCCAAAGTGGGCCACTCGCAACTGCCGACTATGCAAGAGCCCCTTTTTGGGACGAAATTCTGGTCACCATCGTTTGAGTTATGAGCAGTTTTTTGGTGGGTTGCGTAGAGGGCAGCGAGGTCTTGAAGGTGGTGTGTCGGTCCGATGGTTTTGGTGGCCGAAAAGTGGTGGAATTTCGTCACAAATTGAGCCTCTCGTACAGCACAAAACTGCCGACTGTGCGAGTGGCCCACTTTGAGACGAAATTCAGGCCACCACCGTCTAAGTTAGGGGTGGTTCTTGGGTGGGTTACGTAGAGGGCAGCCAACTCTTCAAGGTTGTGCGTTGGTCCGATGGTTTTGGTGGCCAAAAAGTAGTGGAATGGGGCGCGAAAAGTGGTGGTCTGGGTTTGGGTTTGAGGGATATTAAGTTGAATTTTGCACTCGAAGTCTTTCATCTTCTATGCCCACATGTTTTGGCGCTTTAGGTTTGAATTAAAACATTAGTCCTAAAACTAAGTTCAGTGACCATTTTTGAAATCGCGTGAAACTTCAGTGATCATTTCTGCAAGTTTTGAACTTTAGTGAACGTTTTAAAATTTTTACGTAACTTCAGTAACTGTTTGTGAAATTAACCCAAATAAATTACATTCTTGGAGAAAATTATGCACCAAAGGCTAAGCAGCACGGTTGAGTTTGAAATTGGCCCAATGGTTTCAATGACGTTCATAGTTTACCTACCAAACCAATAAAACATGCTACGATTTCAACGATATTTGTTTGCGAATTTGACAGAACGGACTTGTTTAGGCTTTAAAGATCTGTAATTAAGAAAGATCAACCCCGAAGGGCTGTTGATCTCGTGGTTTCCGGCTTTAAATAGGCAGCGAGGCCAGATACAGAATCAAGGACCCCATCTAGGTAATATTATCTGAATCGGATCGTCTCTTACATTACATAAACTCATTTACTAATTTCGTCGTCATGCATAAAGTTGTTGATGTGAGTATGTCTTGTCTTGATGGAATTTCAACACCGTGCCACGTTAAACCTGTTGTCGATCTTGTCCATTAATTAAGATGAGAAAATTTCAAGCGTCTTTTCAGGTTTTGCTGCTCATGGATTGATACGCGTATAATCACCTATCTTATCTCCTTCAACGTCACTAAACATGTTCATTTCTTTGGTAACCAATTTCTTTTTTCTTTTTCTTTTTTTAAATAAAATTGTAAATTACTTTCGCCAGCGTCTTCTTTATTATCTATTCCATTTCGTTTAGATGGTGGGGATCGTGAAGATAATGGCTTTAGACAATTTTTCTTTATCAAATTTCTATTCATAGGAGGGGAGGACGAATTGCTTTAGGGGGGAAATATATTTATACTGAAAATGGGGTCCTCTATAAATTATTATAATTTTCTGTCATTCCCCCGTCCTTTCCACTCCCAATATGTGAAACATGCTTTCCTTCATTTTCTTTTTCAAATAATACCTCCATCGTACCAGTGATGGAGGGGATTTCCCTCCTGTGGAACTTGGGTCAAAGCCATCTGCTTTTGATGGAACATAACAAAGCTTCAAAATTCTGTTGTTTGCTTGGCCACCTGATTATGGAACTGATATTTTTGGGAGGAAAAAGGCAGCGGGGTGTAAAGAGAAAACACTTTAGGACATTGACAAAGTTTAGTAATAATTATGCTACTTAATATTGAGTTTCCTGTTTCCAATTTCTTTATTTTCATTCACTCTTGCAGCGGATCATTCTCTTGTAACTTCAAGTGAAAAATTGTCTGTTGCTGCCGATCAATGAGAAATAGGATGCCTACCACTAATGAATGTTCAAGTTCAACTTCAATAAGCAATCAACAGGATGCTGAGAATGATAGGATGATTGCCGTCTTACTTTCTGAAGAGCATGCTCAATTAGATGGTGCAATTGCTCAACGGCTTTCCAAGTTTGCACCTGTTCCTGTAAGATATATATAGAATCTAAATGATAAAGTTACTTGGGATGGATAATGCATTCTCATATGATATCTCATGGGTTTCTCTTGGATGTCTGACTAGAACTAAAATATTGTACAACCTTTTATAGAGACTATCACCAAAGAAAATGAGTTAATGTTTCATGCACACAGTACACATGTCATCTGTGACAATCTACATGCCATGATTTGGATTGTGCTGATTCTTTTCTGTCCGTATTAATAGGCTTTCAGATGATAAGCGATGTAACTCAGTTCATACTTTCATCTTTCAGTACACATCTGTAAGCTTGATTTAGCTCATACTTCTGTGGTACAGTGAGTTGGTCTTTGTTGCACTTGAATGTGAAACTATTATATTTCAACATTTAGATCTTGCTGAGGATGTTACATTGATATGTTAGATAGAAGTTTTTCATTTTGTTGAACATCTTGTTCTGTATAATTGTACTTGTACTTTCTTGGAGGCAATTTCATCCACTTGTAGAGGTAACAATTTCATCCACTTCTACAGGTTCCCAAGCACCCATTTGTCTGACACACTGATTACTGTTCTAGAATTGGGACATGTATATATTTAATTATAATATTTTGTTTTGGATTTTTTATTAGGCTCAAAGAGTTGCATCTTTTTCATCTTTCATTAACAACATGAAACTCCATTCTTCTAGTTAGGATCAAACTATTGATGGTAACTAAAACATAGTACTCTGCTTGTGCCTGGAGTTTTTAAATCACATTAGTTAAAGACTTGAATTTGGCAGACTGCCTTTATTGAATTTTTTTCCATAGTTGAGAATTTTTTATTTTATTTTATTTTTTTCATTTACTCAGTTTCTTGTTGTTTGTTGTTTGTGCTATTCAGTATCTAAACCAAAAGCCTCTCAAGAGCTTGTAAGACATTAGGATATTTCTCAGATTATATTGATTTCCTTTACTCAGCACAAAAATTAGTATAATGGTGTTTATGGCTGTTCACTTGCTTCAAAATAGAGGTATATGCTTCTGATAAGTGTGTTGTGAAACTCTTATACCTCATCTTCCTCTGGAGAATCAATATATATTACTGGTCTCTCCATAAGTTGGTTGACATTGATGTGTTTCCTTCACAGTTTAAAGCTGACAAGTGCTATGATATGTTTATTTGCACATGATTGTAATGAGAAATTGTTTGCCTAGAGGAGTGACCAACGGGCTTAGCTTGTAGGATGAGCAATATCCTTTCTGGAGTAAGGTTTTACATGGCCATGTTGGATTCTAATAATCTTTCTAAAGAGATTGTGCCCCTGTTTGGGCTTCATTTTAATTTTAATGCATTTTTCTCTTTCTTCTTTTCAACTACACATTCTTTAATAAAATAATATCACACGTAAACTCAAAATTTTTCCTTCTTTTTTAACCACACGTTCTCCAAAAAATCACTACTCAAAATTTCATTTTTCCCTTATAGAGCCCAAACAGGGGCTGTGTAAACTGCAAATTTTCACACATTTCCTTGCAAGTTGGTAGCCCAAATGTTGTGGTTTTCTTTCTGAGCTTTGCATTAGTTTAGTTCATTGAGAAACAAAAGATTGGCGAACATGTGTTTACAAAATAAAAACAGGTTGGGTTAGAAAGGACAAAATGTTTGACAATAAATGAAAGACTTCCTTGTATGAATCTAGCTTTATTGGATGTTAACTAATGTTTGGTAAGACAAGAAGAAATTGAATGGAAATAAATGTTGATGAGAAACGCAAAGTGGAAGCTGCAATAACTAAGTGTAAGCATTGACTCGTTAACAAGATAAAAGTATGCTTACCTCTATTTTATATTATAGTAAAAGAGTTTAAAAACAACATAAGTGATAAGTAACTGATAGTTCGGAAGCTAAAAGCGTAATAACAATGGATTAGACTTCTTATGGCACCATTTCGAGACAATCTTTTGTTTCATTTCCCACTTTCTGAATGTCAAAAGTTGCTTTTGGCTTCATAACTTCATATATCATTTCTTGTTGTCTGTCAACTCCTTTGCGAAGTCCAAGATCAAATTATTATCAAATTTCTTTCTTGTTTCTCCACTTTTTCTTGAATGATTTCAATTCTTCAAAGAAGGAAAAATCTGTGGTAGTTAAAGTATATTGGGTACTACAGTGTGTCTTGAACAATGCTTAATGCTTATCCTAGACTCACAGTTACTAAATATAAAGACGGCATGCTTTCTAACATTAAAAGAGCCATTTCCAGAGTGTATAGTCTTCAAGTTAAATTAGGTTAGAATATTTAGTGTAAATATCATTATGGATCTTCATCAGATTCAATTTTAATGTATTTTTATCACCTGTTGTGGTTCTTATATACTATCCTGTCATTCTTACATAAGCATCTGTCTTCTATTTTTCGTTTTTTTTTCTTTTCTTTTTACTCACTGAATGATGGTACAATCTTATGAACATTCTCTTAAATGGTATTTGCATGGATGGCTACATAACTTGGACTAGCTCAGCATGGAGATTAATATCATAAACTGATATCAGTTCACACCTCATAGCAATGTCAATATGTACAAGTGATTGCATAGTTCATTTAACTATGGAAAATGTTTAATTAATATTTGAGAAATGGCATAACACTGTCATAAAAAAAATTGTCTTTTTGCTCTTTGCCTTGTATTTGTGCATGAGTTGTACTGGTCTTTTCTTTACTGGAGAATTTTCCTTAAAGACCAGATAAAGCTCCGGCCATTATGGATTCCATTCATGATATTATTTATGAAACCAATATGAAGAAGGAACTTTTACTGCTGAAGATTCTCTTTAAAGGATATTGATTTTTCTTTTGTTGTTACTACAGAAGCCATTATTTTTTATTTTCTCTTTATGGGTTTCCTATGTCTTTCTATTGGATTAGTAAACTCTTGGTACATGATTTCTCCTTAACAGTATTTATATATTTTCAGCACATTCCACGGATCAATTCACACATTCCCACCTTAAGCGACACAAATTTGGATTACCAACGGCTCCTCCAAAGGTATGTCTCATTTAGTTCATCTGTGGAGGACCTCCAACAGCCATCTTCTATTTATCAAAATGCATCCTCTTTTTCTTCCAAAACTTAGAAGATGGGAATACAGAAAGACGGTTTTTGGTCAAGCTGAAATGCATAAGGATAGAAAACACCCCATATTCAAATAGTGGTGTCTGTCAGTTTCACAATCTTTTATACAGAAATCATGTGCATCAGTCATATACATTATAGAGGAAAGAAAGAGGCAAAATAAACTTCGTTATGTGCACTACCTTTTATTTCTGGAAAGGGCACATAAGCAATGGGCAGTCCTTTTAAGTTATAACTGAGGTTTATGAGTAATATCTTCTCATTGGTTGTTAGTGAGTAGAACTGGCTTTTTTTACCTGGAACTTAGAGTAGGTCTTTTGATCCAATAGGATGATTTCAGAGGCAGACCGAGTCCAGTCAACATACAGTTGGTGCTGCATTTTCCTGTAGTATATAATGTCTTGTCATGTTAACATTTGTTGGGTTCCTTTTCCTCTACACTGGACTAATCAAATGTGCGGGAGATATCAGAAGAGCTATAGTATATTCGAAGATGGAGAAGGGATTTTGTTGTTGGGATCCTTTTCCTCTACACGGGGATAATCAAACGTGCAAGGGGTATCAGGAGGGCTTTTGTAGGTTCCGAATATGGATAAGGAATTTGGTCACAAAATTAGTAAAAGATTTATCATAATAGAGAACACTTGCCTTTCTTTTTCCAAGTTAAGACAATGATTTCGTGAACAATCACAGGATTCACTAAGTTTTTCCTCAATTTACCAGAAAAAGCTCGGAGCAGTAAGAAATACGATCAGTATTTTTTATCCTATCTGTCTCTTGAGGAGAATTTCAGGGAAGGAGGATCGTGTAAGATAATTTGACCAACTAGGCTCTTACTATGTATCGCAAGCTTGTCCGCTTTAAACTCTTTAACTTTTGTGATATTAACAGTTACACAGAAACTTTTTCTTTTTCATTGTCAACTAATGGAGTGATTATCTGTCCCATGATGTCTCAGGCTAAATGTCTATGATTTGTACGAAGTGAAGGTGTCTGGGGATGGCAATTGTCAGGTGTGTTTTGTACAGCTTTTTATGGTTTTCGATATTATCTATTGACTTCTTTTCAGTTCCGTGCACTTTCAGACCAGATCTATAGATCGCCTGACCATCACAAGCATGTGCGGGAGGAGGTTGTAAAACAGGTTAGTATCATATTTGGTATTCAAAATTTTTATTAGAATTTTAGTTTTTCTAATTTTTTTTATTATGGATTTTGTAAGATGGTTTATTGTTTATTATGAAAATGTTTCTATTTTTATATTCATTTGAAATTTTGAATTGTTTTATTGGTTTGTTGCTTATGCCTCAAAGCACCTCAATTTTCCCTCGTAGAATCTACTAAGATTTCCTTAAGCTTTACCACGTTGTAGCATAGTCAAACCAAAATTCATATACTTCACAAAACCAAGTAATAAAAACTCCTGGGTTTCTAAGGAAGTAGAACTGAAAAGTAATCTACTAACATTAATTTAAACAATATTAAAGGGGTGGAAATCATATTATGGATGACCATATGATCATTTTTCCATGTAGGATATGAGTGAACTCATAATTTTTTTATTCTGTTGGTAAAAGTACCCAAGTTATAATTGAAAGGGAGAAAAGAAAATAGTGAATGAAAGAGACCTGGTTTGATTTTATTATCGGCTAGTGACAACGTAGTAGCTTGCATTTATTGAAAGAACCACAAGTATATTTTAAAAAGCATTGATGGGCTTGTATATTATTACTTTGGCCTCTATATTCTTCAGCATTAGATAGCTGTATTCACCTTGTTGCCACCAGTTATAACCGTTCAGAGATATATTAGTGTTGTCACCTCTAACTTCTTATTTTATCTAGAACAAATTGAACAAAATTCTCATGAATATTCAGAAATAGGAATACAAATATATTTACTATACATGGAAAATTAGTTGACTATACAGCGTTGCAATAGCATTTAAACTAGGAATAAGAACTAAAATAGGAAAATATCTAAAATTCAAATCATTGACCATATTGATTATAGCCCATTTTTCCCACTTCCCTCTAGCTGGTTCAAAGATGTTCTCCTACTTGCACGGTAATACGTTTGTTTTTGAACACCTTAGTGAATATGCCCACCAGCTACTTCTCTGTTTAAAGAAATGGCATGCAGATGATTCCTCTTATAAACTTCTCTCTGAGCTGCCACTGTTTGCTTTTGCTTCTCCATGTCAATAAGTTTCCTCCAACAACTGTACAGCACTGGATGTCAATGTTCTATCCATGACATTTTAATCTGCAGATGACTTGTTCTTCTAAGTTCTAAAGATGAATTTGCTGACCGTGTTCACTGCAAATGTAATGTCAAAGGGGACTGTATGATAGATAAAGCAATTTTCCTACCAGCTTGTCAATAGCATCCTTTGACCAATACCTGCGAACTTTAATTCTCTAATCCCACTTTATGATTAGGATCAATAGGGGTACCCAATAGGTTCACATCCAAAAAATCCACTCTTCTTGTGTCAGTCTTGTAACGATCCAGCTTCTATGCCTAAGCTGTAAGATGAGTTTAGGTCCTCCCAGAGCGGACAGTACGTATGCTAATGACTTGGACATATAGGATGGTTTGTTACGGGTCCAAGGTACTGCAGGACCTTGAAATCCATGCCAAGAAAGTGTCTAGATTGACTGAGGTCTTCTCTAGCTTTAATTCTCTAGCAATTAAAGCTAGAGAACAGGTTTTTCTACTGATTCCAGTAAGGGAATCCAGCTCTTATATCATGAAGATAGATTAGCTATTTGTAGTAATTCATATAATATTCAAAATTAGGAGTACAGGGCTGTATATAGATATATTTCTAGTTTACAAGGGAAAGGAATTAATCATAAAAACTAACAATAGATTGAAAACTAGGTGAAAGAATTCAAATAGGAGATAGTTTTAGTATTTGTTGAGCGTATTGATTCTAACACCCAATTAGTTGCAGTAATTTGTGCCATGTGTGCTGTCTTATTGTCTAAATAGAAAAATGCTGCTACCATTGACATCCTCACTGTTCGCGAAAATCGCAAGTGTGCGCTGTCACCACAAGTAATTATGAATGGAGTATAGTTCCCATGAAAATTGTGTTAATCAATTGTTGGCCAGATAATTCAGGATTTAAGCAATATTAAAAAATAAATAAAATAATACATGAAATCAAATTTGGAAATAAGAGATTGCTACCAGTAATTTTAATTTCGCCAGGAAAAATTTTTGCAAAAAAATTATCCAGGGAGATCAGATTTTGTTGTATTTTGATTTCACCCGGTGAAAATTTCCTCAAGGGAAATTCCTCACTTTTTAATTTTTTCCTTGTAATCTGACTTCCTGTTTTCCGGGGTCAACTTTTGCTACTCCTTTCCACTTCCATTCGATTAAAGCCCACATAAACTTTCTCTTTTCATCATTGATGTCCTAAAAGTCGGGGTTTGTCCCAAACAAGAAACTAACACAAAAATTAATGAAGTATTGACTAGAAACCACGAACAATCACCGAGTATTAGGATGGAAGTAAGTATGCTATTAGGATGGAAGTAAGTACGCTAATACTTGTATTTTTTGACAGTGATTTGCAGGAAATGAACCCTTTTGGGTCATTTGTCTAATACGCACCTTATACTCTTTCGCTTGGAATTACCTTTTAGCTTACATTTGTTCACATGAACTGAAATACAGTATGGTTTTTGTACTCATTGTTTTATGTGTCCTGTTCCAGCTTAAAGATAACCGTGCTTTATATGAAGGTTATGTTCCAATGAAGTACAAGCACTATTACAAGAAAATGGCAAAGTAGGGTTCTCTGAATGAAGCATTTTGTTTTTGTTTGATATGTAATGATTGCTTTTGCTGCTGAATTTCTTCTTCTACATGGAATTACAGGTCAGGCGAATGGGGAGACCATGTCACATTACAAGCAGCAGCCGACAAGGTAGGGTAATCATTATAATAGTAAATTTCTCTTTTCGTGCTGAGGTCCAGTCTTTCTTCATCGTACTCTTCACAGTTGTTGCTTTATATGTCCTTGAGTTGCATGGCAGCAAACCATGTTCTTTTGCCGCTTCTGTTCACTTGTATAATAGGTAAAAGATTCCCCTTGAGTGGGTCAACATTAGGAAGGGCATTTGTATGCAAAGGGGGAGGGGGATAAACTAGCAAGTGCTTTTGTACATGATAATATTCTTGTTCCATGCCTCCCCACCCCCATATAGCTTATTAGCTTTTGTAAGGTGAAGAAACCTTTCATGGCTTATTATCTTTACCCTCTATCTCCCAGTTCCACGCATTAACTTCTTAAATTTTCATTCTGCTCGTTCATGCCCCCCCCCCCCCCCCCCCCCCCCCCTCAAAAAAAAAAAAAAAAACCAAAACCCTTCCCCCCCCCCCCCCCCCTCCCCCCCCCCCCCCCCCCCCGCCCCCCCCCCCCCCCCCCCCCCCCCCCCCCCCCCCTCCCACCCCCCCCCCCCCCCCCCCCCCCCCCCCCCCCCCCCCCCCCCCCCCCCTCAAAAAAAAAAAAAAAACCAAAACCCTGCACATGCTGAACCTTGTCAATCTATATCTGCTTGTTTGTGACTCATGTGGGCTCAATTTGTTCTCATAGTCTCCAAGTCATGAAATCCTTTAATCCTTTTAATTATTGTATTCCACCTGTCATTTTAATAGCCTTGAAGTGGCAAATAATCTTGTATATGAAATTAGGGCTGGGCATGTTTGGGTTGGATTGGTTTTGAGCTCAACCCAAAATTGAAACAGATTTGATCGGTTTGGATAAATTCCAACTCAAACCGATCCAATCCAACTGTTGAAATTGAACCAAATCAGACCAAATGTTTGGTCGGTTTTGTTTGGTTAGTCGGTTCGAACATTTGTCCAAGTTAAAAAAATTTGCATATCCAAGGTTAAAAAAATTGTTTACCTACATATATATATATAAAAATTCCTTGCGTAGTACATATTAATAATATATATAATGTAAAATGGTAAATGGTTGGTTTTCCAAAAATCATCCTATATATCCGATAGTTACCAACAAACAATTACATTAAAATGAAAAGTAAGGTTACAGTCTAAATTTACAGTTTACAATAAACAATGCTTCTCCTTGCATTTCTTTTCTTTTGGAATTTGGAGTTTTGGTAGAAAAGGCATAGATGGTAAACAAATTATTTGAGAAATAATGTATTAGCAGGTTAGGTCGGTTAATTGACGGGATGGTTGCTTAAACCACAACCAACCTAACCCGACTTTTCAATGGCTAAAATTAACCGAACCAAACCAACTGACTCAGTTTGGTTTGTTCGGTTTGATCGGTTTTTCAATTTTTTTGCCCACCCCTATTTGAAATATTTTTGTGTACGAAGTTGTAGAAATATCATTTATGGTAATTGTTGCAATGCAGTTTGCTGCGAAGATTTGTCTTTTGACTTCATTCAGAGATACTTGTTTCATTGAAATTGTTCCACAATATCAGACACCTACGCGAGGTAATATTACTCGCAATGATGTTAGACCATTTGTAGTTAAATAAATCCATATGCTGTTTACATATAATTGCACCATGTTCCCATTGTTTTGGTTTACACAAAATATTCAAGTTATCCTTTTGATCATTTTATCCGTTTCTGGCTAGATATAGTGGTTGATTATATGCTTCTGAGACGTAATCAACATCAAACACCTGCCTAAATTGAAGTATTTGAAATACAGCTCAGTTTAATCATCTCCTCTCCAAACATAAACATTTGACCATAATTTTTTATAGTGCATAGCCCATTAAATTTGTTTATTATTTTCTTATTTATTTATATATTTGTTTTAATTGTGTTGCAGAGCTATGGTTAAGTTTTTGGTCTGAGGTGCATTACAATTCACTTTATGAATTGCAAGGTTTGTAGGACGGTCATCTAGAGTTTTGCTGACAGTAAGTTTATAAAGATAAATAAATGAAAAGAGGGAAGCCCGAGAAGGAAGGAATGGAAAACCTTTAGAAAGAGGAAAATCAATGATTTATAACTGAATTTGTTTATTTTGCACTCACAAATTGTTTCTCCCTTGTGCAGATGCTCCCTTGCCGCACGAGCCAAGGAGGAAACATTGGTTGTTTTAAAAGGAAATAATTGTTTCTTTTACACCATTTAATATGCTTCCAGAAAATATCGAGTACCAAGTTCTGCAAACACTTGATGTCTATGTCCTGGTTAAAAGATCTATTCTAGTTAGTCATTTCTGCTATTGATGGAAAGACCGTAACATTTAATTCTATCCTAGTTATTACTCTTTCTTGTTTTATCTTTCACTTCTGTACTAGGCTGTAATTGGTATTTGTAGTGGTTCAGTCATCGTCAACCTATGAACGTGACCTAGAACCGATTTTATGATTTCTCAAGAAAAACGTAGTTAAGCTCCATCTGGTGGCTCTTCTAACGTTGGACAAGGAAGAAACCAACAAAAACCCATCAGGCATCTGGTTCTACTAAGACCTTGATCAAACCCTGCACATTCCCCGTGCTACATACCTGTAATGATCTGACAATTGTTTGCAAAAGTTGCTAGCAAAATAAGGAATATTAGTACACGAAAGATCAGATTTACAAGTAAAACTGGGCAGATACCTTCCGTTTCAAACCCCGTTTCTAAGCTGCTTTCCATTAGGAATTTGAACAGTTCTCAAACACAATATCGGGAAGTACTACATGTGAAGCGTCTATCAGTTGGCTTATTAGCTAAATGGCAATTGGGACATACAATATTCCTTGTCATTCTCATGGATTTTCATTACTGTTATCAATGGTGGAGTCAGCACCTGACGAGGGGATGCGGCCGCTTGTGTCGGCCGCTTGTGTTGGCTCCGCCGGAATTTACAGTAGCCGTCGGGATCAAGAGCCCGCAGACTGGGAGGCTACAATGGTGTTTCAGTGGAGAAGAAAGGGATGACCCAGGTTACTAAAAATTGCACCTTTATTAAATAAAAAAAAGTTTTGGGCCTTTTTTGTGCTTCTTGTTATTAAAAAAAGGAAAATTACAAAAAATCAGGTGTTTAAAGATTGATTTTTAAAAATTAGGTTGAAAGTTTAATTAATCAAAATTAGTTAATAATTTTATATTTTAATAAATATAATAATATTAAAACCCTAATTAATAACCATAATTTTATCAATTCATTTCACCCTCTCGTCTCCTCCCCTCTCTCGCCTCTCTCTTCTTCTATCCTATCTCTCTCTCTTTGTCCTCTCTCTCTGTGAATAGCAGCATCACGACGCTGCGCTGACAGATGTCGACGACGACTCACGTGTAGCGGTGCGGTGTTGTGTGTGGTGTTGTTTTGGGGGCGGTGGCGATGGTGAATGGTGTTTTGGCGATTGTCTCTCTTCTTCTCTCCTCTTTCTCTCCCTGTCCTCTTTGTGAACGGCAGCGTCGAGACGCTACGCCTACTGATGTCAGCGACGACTCACGTGTAACGATGCAGTGTTGTGTAGTGGGTGCTATGTGTGGTGTGTGTTGTGGATGTGTGTGCAGTTGCGGAGTTGAGTTGTGGTGGTGGTTTGGTGGTGTTGGGGAGTTTTTAGGTATTTTTTGTTGGTTGTGCAGGTAGATGTGTTGGTGGTTAGGCGGATCGACGACGGTTTTGGTGAGGTTGTGGGGTGGTGCATTGTTGGGTGTGTTTGGTGGGGAGGGGGGGTTTGGCTGTGGTGGTGGTGGTTTATGGCGATGGTCATGTAGATGTTGGAGACGTGGGTTATGTTGGTGAGGTTATAGGTTGGGTAATACAAGTGATTGGTGGTAGAGGTGGTTGTCAGTGGCTTTGTTGGTGCTGTTGTGGCGGGTGGCAGCGTGGTGAGGGTCGTCGAAAGTGGCCATAGTGATACTGGAGGTAGTCTGTGACCAAATGTTTGGTAATCTGTGGCTAATTACTCAATTGTGACCTAAAAATTTAATAATATGTGACTCAAAAAAATCTATGAACAACTAATTTAAAAATTTGTGATATCGAAATAATCTGTGACGTACAAAATTTTTGATATATGACCTTGAAATAATATGTGATCAATTAATTTTAAAATATGTGACATGTGACATATAATTATGTGTATGTGGCCAGTAATTATATAATTGTCATTTTATTATATTTAATTATTAAATATATTTAATTAATTAATTAAAACATAATTTTTGCACTAGTCAAACTTAAAATCTGATTTTTGAATTATGCATAGTTAATACCTTACTTTTGAACTTTTCCCTTAAAAAAAATTAGGACCAAACCAAATCAAATCAATTAGAGGTGGCAATCGAGCCGAGCTGCTCGTACTGCAATCGGCCGCTCGGCTCATACTGTAGCAGCCCACGAGTCGCTCGGGCTCGTAAAAAAATAGAAA